>WNWK01003560.1:0-163374 GCA_009830355.1 Cherax destructor
TTTATTATTAAATTATTGTAAACTTATCTAAAATATATTTAGCTGTATTAGGCTAAATTAAATTGCGTTTATTATAATAAAGTTAGGTAAGTTTTCTAAAGTTCTTTTGGTACAAAATTATTAAATTTTACATTAACATAAATTAAAAAATATATCTTTAAACGTATAAGAGAAAATTTTAGAAAGGACTTAATTTTAAACGAGTTCTTGTAATTGACCAATATTTCCTATTCGGCACGTCATATGTATATACACTGTGACTAGCTGGAATCGAACCCCCAGTATTTTAGCACGTCTCCGAGACGCCTTAGACCACTGAGACATCAATGCTACAAACATAAGGTGCCCAGCACCACTGGACATGTCACCCCTGATGCGAGCACATACGTGGCCATGGAAGATACAGGACTAATTTCATTCTCCTCCCGTTTTGAATACGAATCTTCACGAACAGTACACACAAGGCATCCACGAACGAGTGATTTTAAGCAAACAACAATACTGCGACTAGCCGGGGATCGAACCAAATATTCTAGCCCCCTAGCACGTGCTGCCATCTGGTGGGCCTAGTTTAATATAGAGCTGAGTTCACCACACCCTGTTCTGCTCTCACTAACTGGTCAGCCACTTGACAAACAAGACCTACTCTCCTCGCACTTTCTTGCAGGCCTACAGCCTGGCATGGGGCTAGCACCACCCATACTGTGTACCGTATACCCAAATAAACCTAAGGCTCGCCTCCAACCAGATACCAAACAAATAAAGCCCATGATAAGTCACAATAAAAGACTGTCTATTAATAAACACAAGAATGGACTTGGATTTGGGATTTAAACCATAAATTTCGAAGATATTTTACGTTTTATGTACAAACTCATCTTTTCTAGGCGGGATTAATAAAAAATATAGGTAAATCAAAGCTCTCACTGTCTATCTTGTTTATCTCTAGCACACATGCCTCACTCTGTGACCAAAAACAAACACTTTCAACGCACCTTACGTTGTTAGGTTCCTAAGTCTCTCTTGGTATTCACTCGCAACATTTTTCACTGTTCTGTCCTACCCTAGTCCTTCCCCTTCCCATTCTTGCCATCCTTCTTATGGCCTAACGTATAAAAACTCAGTATCTAAGATCAAAAATAAAATACGCTCACACGGGTGAAGCCACATTACCTTGACTCCATGATGGCTAACAAGACACTGAATTTGTGCGAGTCTATGGTGGGTCTCCAATGTGTTACCACTCCCTCACCTCCAATACTTAGAAGAGTTCTGAGTGTTACTATAGTTGCACAGGTGCTTCCATCTGTAGTGTTCACTAACACAGTGTATGTGAAATGCATAGTTGAGATGCAATGACGTGACGACAATAGCACATGCTTAGCTGGAGCTGACATCAGAGGTAATATGGTTGACAATAACACTCGCTTGGCTGGAACTGACATCAGAGGTAATATGGTCGACAATAACACTCGCTTGGCTGGAACTGACATCAGAGGTAATATGATCGACAATAACACTCGCTTGGCTGGAACTGACATCAGAGGTAATATGATCGACAATAATACTCGCTTGGCTGGAACTGACATCAGAGGTAATATGATCGACAATAACACTCGCTTGGCTGGAACTGACATCAGAGGTATATGATCGACAATAACACTCGCTTGGTGGAGCTGACATCAGAGGATATGGTCGACAATAACACTCGCTTGGCTGGAACTGACATCAGAGGTAATATGGTCGACAATAACACTCGCTTGGCTGGAACTGACATCAGAGGTAATATGATCGACAATAACACTCGCTTGGCTGGAACTGACATCAGAGGTAATATGATCGACAATAACACTCGCTTGGCTGGAACTGACATCAGAGGTAATATGGTCGACAATAACACTCGCTTGGCTGGAACTGACATCAGAGGTAATATGGTCGACAATAACACTCGCTTGGCTGGAACTGACATCAGAGGTAATATGGTCGACAATAACACTCGCTTGGCTGGAACTGAAATTATAGGTAAGATGGGCGACGACTTCGTGCGCACTATTGGTTATAAAAGTGTGTAACTAAAGGCAGTAACTACATACATACAATGTTTCTCTTGTTGCTAGGAGGAAAAGTGACAACATACTCTGTTTCTCGTTCCTGGGAGGGAGTGAGAAGTTTTAACAAGTGAATGTAACAATAGAATATAAGAAGTGCACCAACAAACCATCAACAGGGGAAGAACAGAGTATCAGAAACACATCAACAGGGAAATAACATCACACCAAACATCACGTCAAGAGAGCGTCAAGAGGACTCCTTGAAGGAGCGAGCCTAAGCTATTTCCTTCACCATTAACACAAACATTGTCATTAAGAAAACTATACAAATATTGTTTCCTGCTAGTTCTTGTGTTTAATAATTGTTTCGATTGCTGTTTGTGTGTGTGTGTGTGCTCACCTCTTTGTAGTTGCAGGGGTTGAGTGGTAGATTCTGGCCCCGCCTCTTCACTGGTCGCCACTAGGTCCACACACTCCCTGCTCCAAGAGCTTTGTCATACCTCTTCTTAAAGCTATGTATGGATCCTTCCCCCACTACATCACTCTCCAGATGGTTCCACTTCCTGACAACTCTGTGAAGAAATACTTCCTAACATCCCTGTGACTCGTCTGAGTTTTCAACTTGCAGTTGTAACCCCTTGTTGCTGTGTCCCATCTCTGAAACATTCTATCCCTATCCACCTTGTCAGTTCCTCTTAGTATTTTATGTTATCGTGTCTTTCCTATCCCTCCTGTCCTCAGTGTCGCCAGGTTGATTTCCCTTAACCTCTTCTCGTAGGACATGCCCCTTAACTCTGGGACTAGTCTTGTTTCAAACCTTTACATTTTCTCGAATTTCTTAACGTGCTTGACCAGGTGTGGGTTCCAAACTGGTGCTGCATACTCCAATACGGGCCTGACGTACACAGTGTACAGTGTCTTGAATGATTTTCCACTCGGGTGTCGAAAAGCTGTTCTTAGGTTTGCTAGGCCCTCATATGCTGTAGCAGTTATTTGGTTGATGGTATGCCTCATTAGATGTGCTCGGTATGATACTTACCCCAAGATTCTTTTCCTTGAGTGAGGTTTGTAGCCTTTGGCCTCCGTAGCCTATACTCCGTCTGCGGTCTTCTTTGACCTTCCTCAATCTTCATGACTTTGCACTTGGTGGGGTTAAACTTCAGGAGACACTTATTGGACCAGGTTTGCAGCCTGTCCAGATCCCTTTGTAGTCTTACCTGTGTGTGTGTGTGTGTGTGTGTGTGTAAATTCAGTTTCCAGGGGTCACAATACACACTGCTTTCTCCTGGATAATAAAGTTTCCTTCCACTTCATGTGTCAAGAAATATTTCCTGGTGTTTCTTTTTTCTTGATTTCTCAGTTTTAATTGACGGGTTCTTATCCCCTTAACTGTTTACGCGTACACATATAGGATCTTCTATGCCACTATCTTTCTCTTCATTTTTATCTACTCTACTTATGACATACCTTTGATATACCTTACCTTTGAAGAGTTTCGAAAGTTTATCTACTCTCTGAGCCCGGCCATGGGCCAGGCTCGTCTGGTGCTTGCCTGGTCAACCAGGCTGTTGCTGCTGGAGGCCCGCTGCCCCACATATCCATCACAGCCTGGTTGATCTGGCACCTGGTGAAGATATTTGTCCAGTTTCCTCTTGAAGGCTTCTACACTGGTTCCAACCGTGTTTCGGATATCTTCTGGTAAGATGTTGAATAGTCTGGGACCCCGGATGTTAATACAGTGCTCCCGTATTGTCTCCACCGCACCCCTGCTCCTCACTGGGTTTATTTTACACTCCCTCCCATATCTCTCACTCCGGTATGTTGTTATGGCAGTGTGCAGATTTGGGACCAGGCCCTGAAGTACTTTCCATGTATATATTATCATGTATCTCTCTCTCCTCCGCTCCACTGAGTACATGTTCAAGACTTGAAGGCGTTCCCAATAATTTAGATGTTTCAATGGCTCAATGTGAGCCGTAAACGATCTCTGAATTTGTTCCAGCTCTGCTATTTCTCCTGCCCTGAACGGGGCCGTCAGCACAGAGCAGTATTCTAAGTGAGGGAGCACTAGCGATTTGAAGAGTGTCACCATCGGCATTATTTCCCTTGTTTTGAAAGTTCTCAATACCCACCCCGTCATCTTCCTGGCTGTTGAGAACTTTGCCTTGTTATGGTCTTTAAAAGACAGATCCGCAGACATAATTATTCCCAAGTCCTTTACGTGTTCCTTTCGTTCTATGTGGTGACCCTCTTGCGTTTTGTATATAGTGTTCCTTTTGAGTTCTTCATTCTTTCCATACCTAAGCAGCTGAAACTTATCACCATTGAACGTCATGTTGTTCTCCACTGCCCACTGGAAGACCCTGCTTATGTCTTCCTGTAATTTTCCAGTATTTTCAATCATTCTTCGTAAAAGTTATTCTTCACTCTGACGTTCATTTTACAGTATGTCATGCAACTGTTTTATTTTATTATTGTTTTAAGGCAAAACCTACAACTGCATATTCCACTTTTGGTCTTGATTTTTGTTTGCATATAACAATGAATATATGCATTCCATTTTCCCACCACTTTCGCGTGGAGACTTTTTTACACTTGTTGTTGTGAGGATAGAGGAACACTGGGAGCAGCCACAGGCATGCCATGGTTGTCTCACCTATCTCATTCATACACAACTTACATACGATTTTTTAAATGCTATTGTTTGTGGTAAGAAAAGGGAATAGTATATGATGTAATGTTACAGTAAAAGATATATTGATAGGCAGATATGTGTAAAGAATAGTGGTGAAGTTGATCAGTACAGTTGTTATGTTTACTCTCTCTCTCTCCTTCATGCAATGTTATAAGACAATTTATACTCTGTAAGCAGATAATCTTTCATTTCTTCTCATTTGCATTACGTCATGCACGTACGTTCAGTGTTATTTATTTGTCACCTCACTTGGTCACTTCATCTCAGTCTTCTTCTGGGACTTTACACTTATTTTCATTTAATATCTCGCTTCAGAATTGTGCATCATCGGCAAACATATTCATGTAAATATTTATTCATATATATATATATATATATATATTATATATATATATATATATATATATATATATATATATATAGCTAGTTTTCTGTTCCAGCGACTCAGCGCTGCTGTTCAAAGGGGTAATGCATGCTGTATTCTGGGCACGCTGGATGAGATTTTCGCATTATAATCAGTGACAAACATGTAACAATATGTACTAGACATGTATCTCTCACCTCGTGTACTGTATATGCCATCTTTATATCAACAATGTATCTCTTAAATCTTTTGTACCATATTATATATATTATATATATATATATATATATATATATATATATATATATATATATATATATATATATATATATTATATATATATATATATATATATATATTATATATATATATATATATATTATATATATATATATATATATATATATATATATATATATATACATATATATATATATATATATATACATATATATATATATATATATATACATATATATATATATATATATATATATACATATATATATATACATATATATACATATATATATATACATATATATACTAATATATATATACATATATATATATATATATATATATATATATATATATATATATATATATATATATATATATATATATATATATACATATATATATATATATATATATATATATATATATATATATATACATATATATATATATATATGCAAAACAACCACTATGAAAAATAGAAGAATTCCAAGCGCTTTCGTGTTACGTTGTTACTGAAGCACCGCTCTGTTGTGGCTACTTAAGATTCACACATTTGTTGGGATGTTGTTTATAATGGCGTTGTTGTTGTTACAGGTGTGCCCGCGGGTGATAGTGGTGTCCTCGGCTGTCTTATGTGACCTCCATACCCTCCACGGTGAGTACCCCCACCACTACACCTACCACTGTCTTCATTCACACATACACACCCTCCACGGTGAACACCTCCATCGCTACCTCTCACACACACACACACACACACACACACACACATACACACATACACACATACACACACACACACACACACACACACACACACACACACACAACACCCCCGATGGCATGGTGGCAGCGCTCTTGCTTCACGCACGGAGCCCGGTTCACACCGCAGCACGAAACATTTCAAGTGTTTCTTACACACACACACACACACACACACACATATATATACAACAGGCCTAGTGTCTAATCGACATGTGCCTAGGACAAAATAGTAACTAACTAACTAACACACACACACAGAGGTTAGGTTAAGGGAAATCGACCTGACGACACTGGAGGACAGGAGAGATAGGGGGGACATGATAACGACATATAAGATACTGAGAGGAATTGACAAGGTTGATAGAGACAGAATGTTCCAAAGATGGGACACAGCAACAAGGGGACACAGTTGGAAGTTGAAGACTCAGATGAATCACAGGGATGTTAAGAAGTATTTCTTCAGTCACAGAGTAGTCGGGAAGTGGAATAGCTTGGGAAGCGATGTAGTGGAGGCAGGTTCCATACACAGCTTTAAGAAGAGGTATGATAAAGCTCATGGCGCAGGGAGAGTGACCCAGTAGCGGCCAGTGAAGAGGCGGGGCCAGGAGCTATGTCTCAACCCCTGCAACCACAACTAGGTGAGAACTAGGTGAGTACACACACACACACACACACCTACCTACCTACCTACCTACCTCCTATCTGAGAATAGCTTTCCGATACCTCAGTAAGGAATCGTTCAAGACACTGTACACCGTGTACGTCAGGCCCATACTGGAGTATGCAGCACCAGTTTGGAACCCACACCTGGTCAAGCACGTCAAGAAATGAGAGAAAGTGCAAAGGTTTGCAACAAGGCTACCTGGAGTCTACCTGGAGGGCATTCCGGGGATCGACGTCCCCGCGGCCCGGTGGATCAGGGCCTGATCAACAAGGCTGTTACTACTGGCTGCACGCAGTCCAACGTACAAACCACAGCTCGGCTGATCTGGCACTGACTTTAGGTATCTGTCCAGCTCCCTCTTGAAGGCAACCAGAGGTCTACTGGTAATGCCCCTTATGGCTGGTGGGAGACTGTTGAACAGTCTTGGGCCCCGGACACTTATTGTGTTTTCTCTTAATGTACCAGTGGCGCCCCTACTTTTCACTGGGGGTACGTTGCACCGTCTGCCAAGTCTTTTGCTTTCGTATGGAGTGATTTATGTGTGCAAATTAGGAACCAGTCCCTAATTTGTCTGCGTTCCAGTGAATATAAGTCTAGTGCTTCCAGGCGTTCCCAGTAGTTAAGGTGTTTGATGGAACTTATACGTGCAGTAAAGGTTCTCTGTACATTCTCTAGATCTGCAATTTCACCTGCCTTGAATGGGGATGTTAATGTACAGCAGTATTCCAGCCTAGAGAGAACAAGTGATTTAAAAAGGATCATCATTGGCTTGGCATCTCTTGTCTTGAATGTTCTCATTATCCATCCTATCAGTTTCCTCGCAGATGTAATAGTGGCATTTGTTGTGGTCCTTGAAGGTGAGGTCTTCGGGCATTACCACACCCAGGTCCTTCACATTACTTTTCCGCTCTATTGTGTGATTGGAGTTTGTAATATACTCAGTCCTAGCTATTATTTCCTCCAGTTTTCCATAATGGAGTAGTTGGAGTTTGTCTTCATTGAACATCATATTGTTCTCTGTTGCCCATTGGAAAACTTGGTTTATATCTTCTTGGAGATTTGCCGTGTCCTCAATAGATGACACTCTCATGCAGATCCTAGTATCATCTGCAAAGGATGATACAGTGCTGTGGTTTACATCTTTGTGTGTGTTCCAGAGCTAAGGGAAATGTCCTACGAAGAAAGGTTAAGGGAAATCGGCCTGACGACACTGGAGGACAGGAGGGTTAGGGGATTCATGGTAACGACATACAAAATACTGCGAGGAATAGATAAGGTAGACAGAGACAGGATGTTAAAGAGATGGGACACAGAAACAAGGGGTCACAATTGGAAGTTGAAGACTCAGATGAGTCAAAGGGATGTTAGGAAGTATTTCTTCAGTGAATCAGGCACTGGACAGGCACCTAAAGTCGGTACCTGACCAGCCAGGCTGTGGTTCGTACGTTGGACTGCGTGCGGCCAGCAGTAACAGCCTGGTTGATCAGGTCCTGATCCACCATGAGGCCTGGTCACAGACCGGGCCGCGGGGGCGTTGACCCCCGGAACTCTCTCCAGGTAAACAGAGTTGTCAGGAAGTGGAATAGTCTGGGAAGTGAGGTAGTGGAGGCAGGAACCATACATAGCTTTAAGACGAGGCATGATTAAGCTCATTGAGCAGGGAGAGAGGGGACCTAGTAGCGATCAGTGAAGAGGCGTGGCCAGGAGCTGAGTCTCGACCCCTGCAACCAAAAATAGGCGAGTACAAATAGGTGAGTACACACACACACAGAGGAAGGAGGGAGGGGCCAGTGTCTATTGACAAGTGCTTTTGACATCTAATAACACACACTCGACCATCCACTAACCCACCAAAAAATTGACCAGTTATGTATACACTGGTATATTTCAGTTTACAGGCTTAGATTGCATAAAAATATTTGTCGTCCAGTTATGGGAAGACCCGAGTAGAGTGCACGCATGTTTGAGTAATACTGAAAAATACTAAGACTGTCATAGTATATCACTGTATGACAGTGTAACACTATCATAGTACTCTATGGAGAGGGTGCCTAGACACGGGGGTCATCCAACACTCACTAAAAACAACAGACATAGCCCCACTCCACAAAGGTGGCAGCAAAACAATAGCAAAAAATTGTAGACCTCTAACACAAACATCCCACATCATAAAAATTTTGAAAGACTTGTAAGAAGCAAGATCGCCAGCCACTTGGATTCCCAGCAGTTGCACAACCCAGGGCAGCGTGGGTTTAGAGCAGGTCGCTCGTGCCTCTCACAACTACTGGAAAACTATGACATAGTCTTGGATGCACTGGAGGATAAACAGAATGCAGATGTAGTATACACAGACTTTGCGGAAGCCTTCGACAACTGCGATCATGGTGTAATAGCGCACAAAATGCGTAATAAAGGCATAATAGGAAAAGTGCGTAGATGGATCTTTAATTTCGTAACCAACAGAACTCAGAGGAAGCACCACCAACACACAGTGTGAGGGAGCACCACCACCACACAGTGTGAGGGAGCAACACCACCACACGGTGTGAGGGAGCACCACCACCACACGGTGTGAGGGAGCAACACCACCACACGGTGTGAGGGAGCAGCACCACCACACGGTGTGAGGGAGCAACACCACCACACGGTGTGAGGGAGCAACACCACCACACGGTGTGAGGGAGCAGCACCACCACACGGTGTGAGGGAGCAGCACCACCACACGGTGTGAGGGAGCACCACCACCACACGGTGTGAGGGAGCACCACCACCACACGGTGTGAGGGAGCACCACCACCACACGGTGTGAGGGAGCACCACCACCACACGGTGTGAGGGAGCACCACCACCACACGGTGTGAGGGAGCACCACCACCACACGGTGTGAGGGAGCAACACCACCACACAGTGTGAGGGAGCACCACCACCTCACAGTGTGAGGGAGTACCACCACCACCACAGTGTGAGGGAGCAACACCACCACACAGTGTGAGGGAGCAACACCACCATACAGTGTGAGGGAGCACCACACGGTGTGAGGGAGCAACACCACCATACAGTGTGAGGGAGCACCACACAGTGTGAGGGAGCAACAACACCTCACAGTGTGATGGAGTAATACCACCACACAGTGTGAGGGAGCACCACACGGTGTGAGGGAGCAACACCACACAGTGTGAGGGAGCAACAACACCTCAGTGTGAGGGAGTAATACCACCACACAGTGTGAGGGAGTAATACCACCACACAGTGTGAGGGAGCAACACCACCACACGGTGTGAGGGAGTAATACCACCACACAGTGTGAGGGAGCAACACCACCACACGGTGTGAGGGAGCAACACCACCACACGGTGTGAGGGAGTAATACCACCACACGGTGTGAGGGAGCAACACCACCACACAGTGAGGGAGCAACACCACCACACGGTGTGAGGGAGCAACACCACCACACAGTATGAGGGAGCAACACCACACAGTGTGAGGGAACACCACCACCACGCAGTATGAGGGAGCAGCACCACCTCACAGTGTGAGGGAGTACCACCACCACCACAGTGTGAGGGAGCAACACCACCACACAGTGTGAGGGAGCAACACCACCAACACGGTGTGAGGGAGCAACACCACACAGTGTGAGGGAGCACCATCACCACACAGTGTGAGGGAGCAACACCACACAGTGTGAGGGAGCAACACCACCACACAGTGTGAGGGAGCAACACCACCACCACGGTGTGAGGGAGCAACACCACACAGTGTGAGGGAGTAATACCACCACACAGTGTGAGGAGTAATACCACCACACAGTGTGAGGGAGCAACACCACCACACAGTGTGAGGGAGCACCACACGGTGTGAGGGAGCACCACACGGTGTGAGGGAGCACCACACGGTGTGAGGGAGCACCACACGGTGTGAGGGAGCACCACACGTGTGAGGGAGCACCACACGGTGTGAGGGAGCACCACACGGTGTGAGGGAGCAACACCACCACACAGTGTGAGGGAGCAACAACACCTCACAGTGTGAGGGAGTAATACCACCACACAGTGTGAGGGAGCAACACCACCTCACAGTGTGAGGGAGTACCACCACCACACAGTGTGAGGGAGCAACACCACCACACAGTGTGAGGGAGCACCACCACCACACTGTGAGGGAGCACCACCACCACACAGTGTGAGGGAGCACCACCACCACCACACAGTGTGAGGGAGCACCACCACCACATAGTGTGAGGGAGCACCACCACCACACAGTGTGAGGGAGTAATACCACCACACAGTGTGAGGGAGCACCACCACCACACAGTGTGAGGGAGCACCACCACCTCACAGTGTGAGGGAGTACCACCACCACACAGTGTGAGGGAGCAACACCACCACACAGTGTGAGGGAGCACCACCACCACACTGTGAGGGAGCACCACCACCACAGTGTGAGTGAGCACCACCACCACACAGTGTGAGGGACCACCACCACCACATAGTGTGAGGGAGCACCACCACCACACAGTGAGGGAGTAATACCACCACACAGTGTGAGGGAGCACCACCACCACACAGTGTGAGGGAGCAACACCACCTCACAGTGTGAGGGAGTACCACCACCACACAGTGTGAGGGAGTACCACCACCACACAGTGTGAGGGAGCACCACCACCACACAGTGTGAGGGAGCACCACATAGTGTGAGGGAGCACCACCACCACACAGTGTGAGGGAGTAATACCACCACACAGTGTGAGGGAGCACCACCACCTCACAGTGTGAGGGAGCACCACCACCACACGGTGTGAGGGAGCACCACCACCACACGGTGTGAGGGAGCAACACCACACGGTGTTAGTGAGGGGGTAGAACAGGAAATGCTAGGAACAAGGAAGTGATCACCATGACAACCTGAGTCTTACCTGGCTCTCTCACTCACTACCTGGCTCACTCACTCACTACCTGGCTCACTCGCTCACTACCTGGCTCACTCACTCACTACCTGGCTCACTCACTCACTACCTGGCTCACTCACTCACTACCTGGCTCACTCACTACCTGGCTCACTCACTCACTACCTGGCTCACTCACTCACTACCTGGCTCACTCACTCACTACCTGGCTCACTCACTCACTACCTGGCTCACTCACTCACTACCTGGCTCACTCACTCACTACCTGGCTCACTCACTCACTACCTGGCTCCTACTCACTACCTGGCTCACTCACTCACTACCTGGCTCACTCACTCACTACCTGGCTCACCACTCACACCTGGCCCTCACACCGCTCACCCTCACTCACCTGGCCTCACTCACTCACCTGGCCTCACTCACTCACTACCTGGCTCACTCCACCTCACCTCACTCCTGGCTCACTCACTCACTACCTGGCTCACTCCCACTACCTGGCTCACTCACTCACTCACCTGGCTCACTCACCTCACTCACCTGGCCTCACTCTGGTCCACTCACTACCTGGCTCACTCACTCACTACCTGGCTCACCCTCACTCACTACCTGGCCCTCACTCACTACCTGGCTCACTCACTCACTCACCTGGCTCACTCACTCACTACCTGGCTCCTCACTCACTACCTGGCTCTCACCTCACCTCACCACCTGGCTCACTCACTCACTCACCTGGCTCACTCACTCACTCACCTGGCTCCCACTCACACTGGCTCACCTACCCTGGCTCCTCACTCACTCACACCTGGCTCACTCACTACCTGGCTCACCCTCACTACCTGGCTCACTCCTCACTCACCTGGCTCACTCCACTACCTGGCTCCTCACTCACTACCTGGCTCACTCACTCGCTCACTCACACCTGGCTCACTCACTACCTGGCTCACTCACTCACTACCTGGCTCACTCCTCACTTCACTCACCCGCTCACTCACTACCTGGCTCACTCACTCACCACCTGGCTCACTCACCACTACCTGGCTCACTCACTCACTACCTGGCTCCTCACTCACTACCTGGCCTCACTCACACCTGGCTCACTCACCACTACCTGGCTCTCCACTCACTACCTGGCTCCATCACTACGCTCACTCACTCACTACCTGGCTCTCTACTCACTCACTCTGGCTCACTCCCCTCACTACCTGGCTCCTCACTCACTACCTGGCTCACTCACTCACTACCTGGCTCCTCACTCACCACCTGGCTCACCACTCACTACCTGGCCTCACTCACTACCTGGCTCACTCACTCACTACCTGGCTCCACTCCACTGGCTCACTCACTACCTGGTCTCACTCGCTCACTCACCTGGCTCCTCCTCACTACTCTGGCCTCTACTCACCTCACTACCTGGCTCCTCCACTGGCTCACCCTACCTGGCTCATGTCACTCCTCACTACCTGGCTCACTCACTACCTGGCTCACTCACTACCTGGCTCAATCACTACCTGGCTCCTACTCACTACCTGGCCACTCCTCACTACCTGGCTCACTCACTACCTGGCCTCCCACCTCCCACTACCTGGCTCTCTCTCACTCACCTGGCTCTCTCACTCACTCTGGCTCACTCACTCACACCTGGCTCCTCCACTACCTGGCTCACTCACTCACTACCTGGCTCCTACTCACTACCTGGCTCCTCACTCACTACCTGGCTCACTCACTCACTACCTGGCTCTCTCACTCACTACCTGGCTCTCACTCACTACCTGGCTCACTCCCTTACTACCTGGCTCTCTCACTCACTACCTGGCTCCCACTCACTACCTGGCTCACTCACTCATTACCTGGCTCCCACTCACTAACTGGCTCTCTCACTCACTACCTGGCTCCCACTCACTACCTGGCTCTCTCACTCACTACCTGGCTCTCTCACTCACTACCTGCCTCTCTCACTACCTGGCTAACTCACTCACTACCTGGCTCCCACTCACTACCTGGCTCTCTCACTCACTACCTGGCTCACTCGCAACCTGGTCTCACTCACTACTTGGCTCACTCACCTGCCACCTGGGTCCACTCACTACCTGGGCCCTCTCACTCCTCACTACCTGGCTCTCTCACTACCTGCCTCTCTCACTACCTGGCTAACTCACTCACTACCTGGCTCCCACTCACTACCTGGCTCTCACTCACTACCTGGCTCTCTCACCCACCTGGGTCTCTCACTCACTACCTGGCTCACTCAAAACCTGGCTCTCACAATCACCAGCTGGCTCTCTCACTCACAACCTGGCTCTCACAATCACCACCTGGCTCTCACTCATTACCTGGCTCTCTCACTCACCACGTGGCTCTCTCACTACCTGGCTCTCTCTCATTCACCACCTGGCTTTCTCACTCACTACCTGGCACTCACAATCACCACCTGGCTGTCTCATTCATCACCTGGCTTTCTCACTCACTACCTGACTCACAATCACCACCTGGCTCTCTCATTCACCACCTGGTTCTCACACACACCACAGTAACACAGATGTATTTTGGCCGCTGCTTGATACGAGGAAGGTATCCCCGTATTCCATAACCCTACACTTCTTCCACACACCTATACTAGAACTCTACATTACTCGTCCACACCTCCCCTATGTTCCTGCAATTCTGCCATATACCTTTTTTGAAGATTTGATGGGAATCCAAAAGAGAGATTTATAAGTCGTCGTATGAAAACTAATATATACATTTCTTCCATAAAACTTTTAAATTAGGTCCTCTATGGTCCAGATCTAATTCAGACTTTTCAGAGAGACCAAAGCGACCACGATCCTAAAATACACAAGCAAATTGAGCATGAAGCCGCTCAGGTGTCTCATTATCACGTCATGATCATGGAAGGCGCGAGGCTAATCAGATGCGGTATTCAGAAATTAGCTCGTGAAAACCTAGTTTCACTTTTTCCAATTTCTTCTAAAAAACGAACTTGGACTTACATGGGCTGAAATAAATCTAAAAAAATTCTCTGAAGATTGACTAGCTTTAAGAAAGTTTTATGTAAGCGTAATGTACATGACGTTACAAGTGGTGTTGAGGCCTCGCATACACATGTTATTATAGCAATATGAAAGATCATTAAATTGATTTAATCCAGAATAAAAATAGTCAAGTTCTGTAACTTATTTCTGATCACAAAATACATTCTCTAATTATTTCACAGATGCCAAGGCGACTAATAAAAGTGACACGTGATAACCTACACAACCTAGCATCAAGAGACACTTTCCTGGTCAACATTAAATATAAAGCTGACCACAAGATATATTTTTCAGTTATTGCGCAGAATCCAACAAACTTGTATCTACACAGCCTGACCCATCAAGTGTTTCATCTATTTATATGATGCATCAACCACTGAATATTGATGCCTATACCTGGAGAGGGTTTCGGGGGTCAACGCCCCCGCGGCTCGGTCTGAGACCAGGCCGCGTGGTGGATCAGGGTCTGATCAACAAGGCTGTTACTACTGGCCGCACGCAAACTAGAGTACGAACCACAGCCCGGCTGGTCAGTTACTAACTTTAGGTGCCTGTCCAGTGCCTTCTTGAAGACACCCAGGGGTCTATTGGTAATCCCCCTTATGTATGCTGAGAGGCAGTTAAACAATTGTTATATTTTAATCAGACTAGTCCTAAACCCGTAGGAGTCATATAGCGCCTGTTGAATGGGAGGCATTCAAATATTATTCAAGCAAGGAGAAAGATAAGTCCGGTTCCTTGGATCAAGAGCCACTCACCAGCATCAAGGGGTAAAAAATAATGCAATAAGGTTAAATAATACTATACTATTTTGAGGTTAAACGTTGCAAAATGGCGGCTCAGAGAAGACTCCATTAATAACACGAAAACAAAAATATGAGAATGATGTATGTAGCATTGTTGTGTTCAAGACATTCACGCTGCCAATAATCCCGTGAATTTTGCCCAAGATACGTATATTAAGCTTTGAAATTTTGAAGCAGATTGAAAAAGACGTTCTTAGAGTAATAAACGTAATTTATGAAAAAGCAAATAAGTGTTGCTGACAGTTTTCTGAAAAATAAGAAAGCCTCGTCTCGTTAAATTTAAATATGCCATAAATCTGCAGGTTTTTTTTTTTTAGTTTGCTGTTCACATTTACATTCTATTTAAAATTCTCTACAATCCTGTAAGAAAAAACTATTTTGAAAACCCTGTTTGTTAAAATTGGCAAACTATTAGTAAATTGTTACCCATACAGCCCAAAATTAATTCAGAAATATTTCTTAAGATACAACCGCATTTAGGGTTTGAGGTCGATCAGAAGAATCATTCGCTAGTTATTACATGGTGAACAATTTACTTAATAAAATTGACAAATTGAAATTTTTGGAGCTCAGAGTGACGAGATGTTTTAATAAAGCCCACCAATGGAAAAGTTTGAAACCGATCAGAAAAGGCATTCTCGAGCAATTGATGTGATTTCAACGATTCCAAGTTTTATAATTTTTTCAGTGGACCCTTACGGGTTTAGCGCTTGGTTATGATTATAATAGGAACTGTTTCAGTAAAAAAATTAATTTCCAGCTATTTTGACAATACTTATGGGTTATCATCCTTATTATAGAATGCGCCATTAATGTTATGAAGACAGTCAGAGGAAGCATTAAAGAGTGTCGCTATTTATTCTATAAAACTGTTATATTGGGACTTATGGCAGCCAGTGGCAGTGTGAGCCTTGTGTTCAGGGAACCACACCAGTGGTGAAAATTTGAAGCCGATCAGGCTTGTGATTCTCGAGTTATGGCACGCATTGCAGCCATTCCAGGGTTATTTTAGTGTTTTACTCCATCAAGAAGGTTGCCAGTACGCCAGGGAAACTTAATGTGTGTTATTCTGGCCCCAAGATGCATCACCCATTAATATTAAAACCGTGATTTGATGGAAATAAAGTTTTCACACTATTTTACAGCTTAACTTTGAATTTCACCGCCCTATTGTTTGGAACCTTTTGTAAACATTTGAAGCTCCATCACGGCGGATTTTGGAAGTTATCCCAGCCATTCCAAGATTCTGGAATGGGTTCATTAACTGTGATCATGGGGGATGTGAACATCAAAATTGGCCCTACAATTTGGTCCTCGTTGACGTACACAAGTATTAAAAAACCTAAAGCCACTTGGATGAGGCGTTCTCGAGTTGTGAGCAAAATAAAACGAAAAATGGGAGGAAGAAAAAGATAGGCAACGTCTTATTGGTAATCTTTCTGGCATACTTAGTAATCCACTGTAACATCAGTGTTATCATAACATAAACCAAACGTAGCTAGCTAGCGAGACAAACAAACTAGTGAAGAGTTAGAAAATAAGGGATATTTTGAACCTGAATGAGTGTTATAACACTGGCCGCTGCTGTCCATGTAGATCTAAAACATCAACAGTGATAATGGCGTCACACTCTAGATTGCCAGAATTCCTCTTTTCTTTTTCTTTTTCCATTTCTTGTTACATTATTGAAGGGTCATGATGCCACCAGCGTCTTGTAAGAAAGCACACATTAAGAACATACTTGTAAATAAGTGTAGAAAACCTTACAAAATTAAGAAAATTGCTGAATTTCTTAGGAACACAAAAGAAACAAAGAGCAATTCAAGAAATTAGGAAAAAATCCAAATGACTTTCTTCATATAAGCAAAATTCAAGTAAAAAAATAACTCTTAGTATTGGGCCTCTGTGATGGTGGAGGAGGAAGATGCCACAGGTGATGTGACGCCTTGAGTATAACTAGTGGGAGTTTGTTTAGGGTTTAGGACCGGGAAGGGAGAAGTGAGTGTATGGTTGACATGTATTGGTAGCTGGAGACATGGTTGAGTGTAGGAACCGATGGTGTGGTAGGAAATGATATATTAAGAAAGGATTGGAAGGAGGTATGGGTGTCTGAGGAGTGTTAAATGTTGTGGTGGTGTATGGGGAAACAAAATATGGGAGATGTTTTTAGTTTGGGATCGTCATTAATAAGATGCTGTGTACAATGGTAAGGGTGTAGAGAGTACGGGCGATAGTGGGGCGTTTGTTTCCTCTAGGGAAGATATTTCCTACCTTTTTCCTTGTATCGTCTTTATTGACATACGCTGTTTGCTGCAGTGCCTCTTTTCTAAAAGTAGAGGCTTTCTTGTCGAAACTGAAGGATCATCTTAGGTTTAGTAACTCTGCACCAGATATCTCGCTCTTTTTTCTATCAACCACTACATATAAGGGCCTCTTCCTTCTGTTGTCAAATGCTCCATTTCTAAAAAATAAAGGAAGATCTTCCACTACTGTCGTCGCTATCTCAGGAAATATTACCTCTATCATCTTGCTCTCTCTTTGTGCCTGGACTATATGCTGTCTGGCTCACATTCTTTCAGGTTGAAAACCCCAGCAGATGTGTCCCTGGGGTTCCAGGTCTCGTAGTTCCTAGCACCTTCACTCAAACTGCCGCCTCCTCTACTTATCATTATTATGCCTCCAAGTACGTCTTTAGTTTGTATCTGCTGTTCACAACACTCCAGTCTTCCCTTCAAACCATTTGTCTTTCTGGCTTCTCTCATCTGTTTCATTGTCTCCTTTCTTTAGTATATCGCCCCTTTATCTTTCCTTATCCTATCATTTGCTTCGGGGATCTTCATTTGTCCGCTCTTCCTTCCTCTCTTCTTTGCTTCTCAGTGTATTTCAAACATTTCTCAACTCCGCTTTTCTTCTTCCAAGTATTCCTCCTCTTTACTTACTATTTCTTAGCCACTCTTTCAAATCTCTTCGCACTTTTTGTATCACTTCCCTTAATTTCCCTGCCTTCTCTTCTCTACGGTTTTTCCCGCTCCCCTTTCTTTTCTTTGTTCAGATTCTCCAACCATTCTAATCTGTGTATCCAGCTCCTCCCTCTCCCCATTGTTCTCATTTGTACACTCATTCATCTCACTAATCTTACTTAATTTTCCCATTGTTCCCATCCCCTCTTCTTCCTCTTCCTAACCCCCCACCCTCCGTCCCAGCCGCCTCCTCCTACCTCGCCTTCTATCCTGCCCCTTACCCTGCCTCCTACCCTGCCTCCAATCCTGCCTCCTACCCTGCCTCCTACCCTGTCTCCTATCCTGCCTCCTACCCTGCTTCCTACCCTGCCTCCTACCCTGCCTCCTACCCTGCCTCCTATCCTGCCCCCTACCCTGCCTCCTACCCTGCCTCCTACCCTGCCTCCTACCCTGCCTCCTATCCTGCCTCCTATCCTGCCTCCTACCCTGCTTCCTACCCTGCCTCCTACCCTGCCTCCTACCCTGCTTCCTACCCTGCCTCCTACCCTGCCTCCTATCCTGCCCCCTACCCTGCCTCCTACCCTGCCTCCTACCCTGCCTCCAATCCTGCCTCCTACCCTGCCTCCTACCTCGCCTCCTACCCCGCCTCCTACCCTGCCTCTGACCCCACCTCCTACCTCACCTTCCCTCGCCTCGTACTCCACCACCTTCCCTCCCCTCTTGTACTCTCTACTCTTGAAGCTGTGTATTAAGTTTTCCTCCACCTCTGTCTCATCCAAGTCATTGCACTTATCAACCACCCTGAAACTAAAGAAACGCTTCCTAACATCCCTGTGTATCATCTGTATCTTCAACTTCTACCTGTATCCTTGTGATCCTGGTCCTCTCAGTGCAGTCTGTCCCTGTCTTCCCTATCAGTTCCTATTAAGATTTTTGTTAGCTGTCATGTCTACCTTGTGTGTGTGTGTGTGTGTGTGTGTGTGTGTGTGTGTGTGTGTGTGTGTGAGAGAGAGAGAGAGAGAGAGAGAGAACACACACACACACACACACACACACACAGTGGTGTACGCAGGGTCAGTCCTAGGACCAGTGTTATTCCTGGTTTATGTAAATGACATGACGGATGGGATAGACTCAGAAGTGTCTCTATTCGCGGATGATGTGAAAATAATGAGGAGAATCACATCAGAAGAGGACCAGGCAGGGCTGCAAACAGACCTGGACAAGCTCGACATCTGGTCTAGCAGTTGGCTTCTCGAATTCAACCCTCCAAATGCAAAGTCATGAGGATCGGAGAAGGGCAAAGAAGACCGCTGACAGAGTACAAGCTAGGCGGACAAAGGCTACAAACCTCGGCAAAGGAGAAAGACCTTGGAGTGAGTATAACGCCTAGCACGTCTCCGGAGGCACACATCAACCAGATAACTGCGGCAGCATATGGGCGTCTGGCAAACCTAGATTAGCGTTCCGTTACCTAACAAGGAATCGTTCAAGACACTGTATACCGTGTACGCCAGGCCCATACTGAATATGCAGCACCAGTCTGGAACCCACACCTGGTCAAGCACGTAAGGAAACTAGAGAAAGTGCAAAGGTTTGCGACAAGGTTAGTTCCACAACTCAGGGGTCTGTCTTATGAAGAAAGGTTGAGGGAAATAGGACCTAACAACACTGAGGAAAGAAGGGTCAGAGGAGACATGATAACGACATACAAAATACTGCGGGAATTGACAAGGTAGATAGTGACAGGTTGTTTCAGAGAGGGAACACAGATACAAGGGGACACAACTGGAAGCTGAAGACTCAGATGAGTCAAAGGGATGTCAGGAAACACTTCTTCAGCCACAGAGTAGTCAGGAAGTGGAATGGACTAGAGAAAGATATAGTGGAGGCAGGAACCATACATAGTTTTAAGACAAGGTATGATAAAGCTCATGGAGCAGGGAGAGCAGAGACCCAGTAGCAGACAGCGAAGAGGCGGGGCCAGGAGCTGAGACTCGACCCCTGCAACCACAATTAGGTGAGTACAATTAGGTGAGTACACACACACACCGCGCGCGCACGCACACACACGCACACACACGCACGCGCGCCCCGATGGCATGGTGGTTAGCGCTCTTGCTTCACGCACGGAGGGCCCGAGTTCAATTCCCGGCGGGGCCGAAACATTTCGAAGTGTTTCGTTACACACACACATACATACAACAGGCCTAGTGTCTAATCGACATGTGCCTAGGACAAAATGGTAACTAACACACGCACACACTATAACCCTCAGAGGTTGCAGTCACACTCAAGTGCGACAACAGGTTCATATTAAAGAAATAGAAAACATCGAGTTAACTTTGAAACATAATACAAAGAGCAGAAAAGAATCACAACATAGCAGCAGCAGCAGCATCAGCAACAGCAGCAGCAGCAACAAGCAGCAGTAGCAGCAGTAGCAGCAGTAGCAGAGCAGCAGCAGCTAGCTGCAGAATTAAAAGTAATCTAAAATAGTTTTTGTCAGATGCAAAATCAAATGCAAAAGTCACATTTGATGCTGGGCCCCTGTTTAGGAAAGATGATTTGACTGATGGCAAAGATATGTGCGAGGGAGTGGAGATTCAGTACGGCTCCGTGGTCAGCCAGCCCTTACACACACTTCAGGATGACAGCCTCTGTGAAGTCTTTCGTGAAGGAGACGCGAAACTTTGTGCGAAGTAAAAGAACACAAGTGCACCTAATGCGACATTTTATTGTGGCACTGTTTCGCTCTTGAGGAGCTTTGTCAAACTAACGCCTTGACAAAGCTCCTGGAGAGCGAAACGTTGCCGCAACAAAATGTTGCATTAGTTGCACTTGTGTTCTTTTACTTAACATATTGTCAGTAATTTTACCAACATTATTACACAAAACTTTTTCATTTCTTACATAAGCCTAAACCAGCTTGATAATACTCTTCCCTGTTGTGTTCCTGACCCCACACTCCTCATGACCCCCACACTCCTCATGACCCCCACACTCCTCATGACCCCCACACTCCTCATGACCCCACACTCATGACCCCACACTCCTCATGACCCCACACTCCTCAAATACTATATTCAGCAAGACTTGAAAAGCTTCATCACAGTAACTAATAGACACTGTATGGAGACAGTCTGGACACTCGCCTCATATCACGAACTCTAAAAGAAAAAAAAAAACAGATATCAGCCCACTCCACAAAGGTGGCAGACAGAGCACTGACGTAATGTTATTAAAACTGTTAAGTGTGTTGGGAAGATTATTATTTAACACCTACAATCACAATCATTAGCACAGAATCACCTGAATTTTCCCCTCACCCCACTCCTAGAGAAACACAGTTACTTGTGGGTTACCTGTGATAGCTTCCGGAGGTCACGGTTTCCTGGCTTGATCGTTCAGGTTGTTGGTACCCGCTGCCCGCAGTCCGATGTATTCACCACAGCCCCGGCTGATCATTAACTGAGATGAGGAATTGGTTGAGTTCTCTCTTGAAGGCAGCCAGGGGCCTGGGCGTCGTTATACATGAAGAGGGGATATTATGCAAATTTTTATTTTTTCACTAAAACTAGTCAAACAACGTTACCTAAACTTTATGAAATTTCCGTTATACTACACCTCAAAGAACAACGAAAGTTTAGAAGAGGACGCGCCTGCCTCTCGTAACTGACTCGCCAATTTTATTTTCATCAGGGGGGAAGTGTTAAACCCACAGGGGTTATATAGACCCTGGGGAATGGTATATGTCAGGTTGCTTGGATCAAGAGCCCCTCACCGGCATCAAGTCAAGTCAAGTCTACTCAGAGAGTAGATACTCTCGAAACTCTTCAAAGGTATATCAAAGGTTGAGTGTAATCACATTAGAGTGAGCAAGATTAATGTAATTGATAGATATAACTTTTACCTAAGGAAATGTGTTGAAGTGTAGATGTGAGGGAGCACTAGCGTTGTGAGGGAGCACTGAGTTACTTGATAATGTTTGTGAGGGGCGAGTGCAAGACAGCCACGTGAGTGGACAAGACTGAACCAGTGATGAGGCTGGTTAGTGGTGCCACAACAACGTCTTTCACCGCTCATGATGAAGTGTCGACGCTAGAGATTGTATCGAGAGGCTATTATGATGTGTCCTGGTTGTGTTGTGAGGGGTCGTGCTATATCTTCTGGGCTCCTTCTCAGCCACTAATTAACTAGTATACTGCGTCTTCCACCCTATACTGTAGCACAGAGTGTCTTCACTACATCTCCTCTTGCTTGTCTCTTAGGCTCTATGTAGTTGAAATCTTTCATTATAAAGTAGCTTCGCTTTAGCTCTAAATGCACTCTTGGCTGCTTCTGCTATGATGTCAACCATCGCTTGGTGATTGTCCTCACATTCCTTCCTTCGTCTCCTGATATTAAGTGGAGAGTTGTATATCAGTGCAACAATTACTTTGACTTTACCAATCTTAACTAAACACACTTTGAAATTGTTTTCTTCTGGTCTGTTTACTCCTCTCACTACTTCAAAACTCCATTGAGTTTATCCGGCTGGATATACAACATCTGATATAATTTATGTTAACTTTGTCTCAGTGATAGCTATTATGTCTAGCATGACCTCAGCTGTTCTTTCCTTCATCTCATCACTCTTGTTAGATAAATCATCCGCATTGGTGTACCACACTCTGATACTACTTTCCCTTACCTTGCACTGGTTCATGTCTACTCCATCCTCATAATACTACTTATCAAACAGAAGTATTGGAGGTTGAGCTGTGTGTGTGTGTGTGTAGTGTACGTAACTAAGAGTATCTTTCTTCCTGACACAGGTACACGTGGACACTGGTCAGCCCACACACTCTCCAGGGTAAGTACCCAACACGTCACGCCCTTTCACCTCCCTCTCTCTCTATCTCTCACCTCTCTCCCTTTCTCCTTCTCCCATCTCCCTCCGTCTCCTTCCTACCTCCCTCTCTCTTTCCCTCTCCCTCCTCCTCTGACCAGCAAGGCAGATCCTCTCACATTACATAATTACCATCAAAGACGTATATTATCTATACTACGGGATATTTTCAGAATATTTCACTCTTAAATTCCCCAAAATTAAGACGATAAGAGAGAAAAAATATTCAAAAGTTTGGTAACTGGACACGACTTGATCATTGACAACATAACCAGTAGCGGAAGCGACTACCACACCTGTAAATTATTGTAGCAAGTCTACCCGGATAATACTTCAGTGAGACCATGATAATACTTCAGTGAGACCATGATAATACTTCAGTGAGACCATGATAATACTTCAGTGAGACCATGATAATACTTCAGTGAGACCATGATAATACTTCAGTGAGACCATGATAATACTTCAGTGAGACCATGATAATACTTCAGTGAGACCATGATAATACTTCAGTGAGACCATGATAATACTTCAGTGAGACCATGATAATACTTCAGTGAGACCATGATAATACTTCAGTGAGACCATGATAATACTTCAGTGAGACCATGATAATACTTCAGTGAGACCATGATAATACTTCAGTGAGACCATGATAATACTTCAGTGAGACCATGATAATACTTCAGTGAGACCATGATAATACTTCAGTGAGACCATGATAATACTTCAGTGAGACCATGATAATACTTCAGTGAGACCATGATAATACTTCAGTGAGACCATGATAATACTTCAGTGAGACCATGATAATACTTCCGTGAGACCATGATAATACTTCCGTGAGACCATGATAATACTTCAGTGAGACAATTATAATACTTCAGTGAGACCATGATAATACTTCAGTGAGACCATGATAATACTTCAGTGAGACAATTATAATACTTCAGTGACACCATGATAATACTTCAGTGAGACCATGATAATACTTCCGTGAGACCATGATAATACTTCAGTGAGACAATTATAATACTTCAGTGAGACCATGATAATACTTCAGTGACACCATGATAATACTTCAGTGAGACCATGATAATACTTCAGTGAGACCATGATAATACTTCAGTGAGACCATGATAATACTTCAGTGAGACCATGATAATACTTCAGTGAGCCATGTACAGGAGTGATTACTTCAGTGAGACGGTGTACGCATCACGGCTGTTCACGTGATTTCCAACCTCTGCCCATGTGATCTGGCATCAGCCAATGATAGGCCTGCCTTTTGAATGCCTCAGCGCCAGGCGGCCTAGTGTTCAGTTACCATCGAGACTCAGTGCAGGACAGACGGACACAGGCATAGGCTCTCAGCTCCCATATATCCAACGCCTCATTAAACGCTACCAAAACCCAAGCTCATCGTCTGTTAATATTACCAAATCTATGAAAAGAACCCCACAACACAGTGAGACCATGATAATACTTCAGTGAGACCATGATAATACTTCAGTGAGACCATGATAATACTTCAGTGAGACAATTATAATACTTCAGTGAGACCATGATAATACTTCAGTGAGACAATTATAATACTTCAGTGACACCATGATAATACTTCAGTGACACCATGATAATACTTCAGTGAGACCATGATAATACTTCAGTGGATACTCATGATAATACTTCAGTGAGACCATGATAATACTTCAGTGAGACCATGATAATACTTCAGTGACACCATGATAATACTTCAGTGAGACCATGATAATACTTCAGTGACACCATGATAATACTTCAGTGAGACCATGATAAAACTTCAGTGAGACAATTATAATACTTCAGTGAGACCATGATAATACTTCAGTGACACCATGATAATACTTCAGTGAGACCATGATAATACTTCAGTGACACCATGATAATACTTCAGTGAGACCATGATAATACTTCAGTGAGACCATGATAATACTTCAGTGAGACCATGATAATACTTCAGTGAGACCATGATAATACTTCAGTGAGACAATTATAATACTTCAGTGAGACCATGATAATACTTCAGTGACACCATGATAATACTTCAGTGAGACCATGATAATACTTCAGTGACACCATGATAATACTTCAGTGAGACCATGATAATACTTCAGTGACACCATGATAATACTTCCGTGAGACCATGATAATACTTCCGTGAGACCATGATAATACTTCCGTGAGACCATGATAATACTTCAGTGAGACCATGATAATACTTCAGTGAGACCATGGTAATACTTCAGTGAGACCATGATAATACTTCAGTGAGACCATGATAATACTTCAGTGAGACCATGATAATACTTTAGTGACACCATGATAATACTTCCGTGAGACCATGATAATACTTCAGTGAGACCATGAATACTTCAGTGAGACCATGATAATACTTCAGTGAGACCATGATAATACTTCAGTGAGACCATGATAATACTTCAGTGAGACCATGATAATACTTCAGTGAGACCATGATAATACTTCAGTGACACCATGATAATACTTCAGTGAGACCATGATAATACTTCCGTGAGACCATGATAATACTTCAGTGAGACCATGATAATACTTCAGTGAGACCATGATAATACTTCAGTGAGACCATGATAATACTTCAGTGAGACCATGATAATACTTCAGTGAGACCATGATAATACTTCAGTGAGACCATGATAATACTTCAGTGAGACAATTATAATACTTCAGTGAGACAATTATAATACTTCAGTGAGACCATGATAATACTTCAGTGAGACATTATAATACTTCAGTGAGACCATGATAATACTTCAGTGAGACATGATAATACTTCAGTGAGACCATGATAATACTTCAGTGAGACCATGATAATACTTCAGTGAGACATGATAATACTTCAGTGAGACCATGATAATACTTCAGTGAGACCATGATAATACTTCAGTGAGACTGCATGATAATACTTCAGTGAGACCATGATAATACTTCAGTGAGACCATGATAATACTTCCGTGAGACCATGATAATACTTCAGTGACACCATGATAATACTTCAGTGAGACCATGATAATACTTCAGTGAGACCATGATAATACTTCAGTGAGACCATGATAATACTTCAGTGAGACCATGATAATACTTCAGTGAGACCATGATAATACTTCAGTGAGACCATGATAATACTTCAGTGACACCATGATAATACTTCAGTGAGACCATGATAATACTTCAGTGAGACCATGATAATACTTCAGTGAGACCATGATAATACTTCAGTGAGACATGATAATACTTCAGTGAGATAAAGATAATACTTCAGTGAGACCATGATAATACTTCAGTAGACCATGATAATACTTCAGTGAGACATGATAATACTTCAGTGAGATCATGATAATACTTCAGTGAGACATGATAATACTTCAGTGAGACCATGATAATACTTCAGTGACACCATGATAATATTCAGAAGACCAGTGATAATACTTTCAGTGAGACATGATAATACTTCAGTGAGACCATGATAATACTTCAGTGAGACCATGATAATATTTCAGGGAAGGAGGATAATGTTTCAGGGGAAGGAGGATAATGTTTCAGGGGAGGAGGATAATGTTTCAGTTTAAGGAGGATAATATTTCATGGGAGGAGGATAATATTTCAGGGGAAGGAGGATAATGTTTCAGAGGAGGAGGAGGATAATATTTCAGGGGAAGGAGGATAATATTTCAGGGGAAGGAGGATAATGTTTCAGGGAGGAGGATAATATTTCAGGGTAGGACGATAATATTTCAGGGGAAGGAGGATAATATTTCAGGGGAAGGAGGATAATATTTCAGGGGAAGGAGTATAATGTTTCAGGGGAAGGAGGATAATGTTTCAGAGGAGGAGGATAATATTTCAGGGGAAGGAGGATAATATTTCAGGGGAAGGAAGATAATATTTCAGGGGGGAGGAAGATGTTTCAGGGAAGGAGGATAATATTTCAGGGAAGGAGGATAATGTTTCAGGAGAGGAGGATAATATTTCAGGGGAGGAGGATAATATTTCAGGGGAGGAGGATAATATTTCAGGGGAAGGAGGATAATATTTCAGGGGAAGGAGGATAATGTTTCAGGGGAAGGAGGATAATATTTAAGGGGAGGAGGATAATATTTCAGGGGAAGGAGGATAATGTTTCAGGGGAGGAGGATAATATTTCAGGGGAATTAGGATAGTACTTCAGGGGAAGGAGGATAATGTTTCAGGGGAAGGAGGATAATATTTCAGGGGAGGAGGATAATATTTCAGGGGAAGGAGGATAATATTTCAGGGGAAGGAGGATAATATTTCAGGGGAAGGAGGATAATGTTTTAGGGGAAGGAGGATAATATTTCAGGGGAATACCTTTGATATACCTTTGAAGAGTTTCGAGAGTATCTACTCTCTGAGCCCGGCCATGGGCCAGGCTCGTCTGGTGCTTTTTTTTTTTTTTTTTTTTCCATTTATTTATTTTATTTAGTCCTCATTGTTTTGTGTATGTAAAACTATAGTTATTTAAAAAAAGTATTTTTTGTTAATATTTTTGGATGTCAAACAGATTAATTGTATTTACATTAATTCTTATGGGAAATATTATTTCGGTTTTAGGCTGACCTTCTGGAACGGATTACAGCCGATAACAGAGGGTCCACTGTACTATGCTAATGTCCATTATCTACGGTTGTACACATGGGGTTGATTCTCGGGCTTTCAGAAGATAATACATTACTGTATTTTATCATTTAGGATGTTCAGCTAAATATATTAATTTTGGCTTATTTTGGAAAAAATACATGTTGCCCATAAGAACAAATGATGGTGACACTATTTCTAGTGATACTGAAATTCCCAAATAAGTGTTAAAAATACTGACTATAAATCAATGCGATCATGAATCTACACAAAATTAAAATATAAAGTTTAATATATTTGGAACAGTCATTCTTTTTAAACAAAATTATTTTTATATGTAATAATAAAACAAGCCCAACAAGAAAAAAAATATTAAAGGAAAAATTTTCGCCTAGATGTTTCCATTTCATGTCTCTTGAGAGTCCACTCGTAGTCACCTTCGAAAGCCCCTTGTTGCAACCACTGCAGTCGCAAGGTGAACCTTGGTCCCAATTCTCGCAACTTTACCTTCTCCCGATTCTTGAATTCGTACCTATGATGCCGGAAGAATATATAATCCCTCTGGTTGTGGAAAGTACAAACTCTTCTGCCTTTGAACTCTGGGTCATAATGAAAAAGTGCCCCCAACATGCGTGCCACTACACGTCCCAATCGTGTCTTGAAATTATTAAGAATCACCTCAGGCCTATGATTAGAAATTTCTTGATGGCTTCTGTGTATTTCTTTACAAAGTTTTGGATGGCTTATTCTGAAAAGTGCTGTGGGCCCCTCTGGTAAATGAATAACCATGAGTCCATTTGGTATTCTCCTATCTTCAGGGGAGGAGGATACTATTTCAGGGGAGGAGGATAATATTTCAGGGGAAGGAGGATAATGTTTCAGGGGAGGAAGATAATATTTCAGGGGAAGGAGGATAATATTTCAGGGGAAGGAGGATAATGTTTCAGGGGAAGGAGGATAATATTTCAGGGGAAGGAGGATAATATTTCAGGGGAGGAGGATAATGTTTCAGGGGAAGGAGGATAATGTTTCAGGGGAAGGAGGATAATGTTTCAGGGGAAGGAGGATAATGTTTCAGGGGAAGGAGGATAATGTTTCAGGGGAGGAGGATAATATTTCAGGGGAAGGAGAATAATGTTTCAGGGGAGGAGGATAATGTTTCAGGGAGGGGGATAATGTTTCAGGAAGGAGGATAATGTTTCAGGGAAGGAGGATAATGTTTCAGAGGAGGAGGATAATGTTTCAGGGGAAGGAGGATAATATTTCAGGGGAAGGAGGATAATATTTCAGGGGAAGGAGGATAATATTTCAGGGGAAGGAAGATAATATTTCAGGGGGGAGGAAGATGTTTCAGGGGAGGAGGATAATATTTCAGGGGAAGGAGGATAATGTTTCAGGAGAGGAGGATAATATTTCAGGGGAGGAGGATAATATTTCAGGGGAGGAGGATAATATTTCAGGGGAAGGAGGATAATATTTCAGGGGAAGGAGGATAATATTTCAGGGGAGGAGGATAATGTTTCAGGGGAAGGAGAATAATATTTCAGGGGAGGAGGATAATGTTTCAGGGGAAGGAGGATAATATTTCAGGGGAGGAGGATAATGTTTCAGGGGAAGGAGGATAATATTTCAGGGGAAGATGGATAATATTTCAAGGGAAGATGGATAATATTTTAGGGGAGGAGGATAATATTTCAGGGGAAGGAGGATAATATTTCGGGGGAAGGAGGATAATGTTTCAGGGGAGGACGATAATATTTCAGGGGAAGGAGGATAATGTTTCAGTGGAGGAGGATAATGTGAAAGTAATAACTGTGTTGATTGTGATGGTGGTAGTGGTAGTGACTGTGATGGTGGTAGTGGTAGTGACTGATGGTGGTAGTGGTAGTGACTGATGGTGGTAGTGGTAGTGACTGTGATGGTGGTAGTGACTGTGATGGTGGTAGTGGTAGTGACTGATGGTGGTAGTGGTAGTGACTGATGGTGGTAGTGGTAGTGACTGTGATGGTGGTAGTGGTAGTGACTGTGATGGTGGTAGTGGTAGTGACTGTGATGGTGGTAGTGGTAGTGACTGTGATGGTGGTAGAGGTAGTGACTGTGATGGTGGTAGTGGTAGTGACTGATGGTGGTAGTGGTAGTGACTGTGATGGTGGTAGTGGTAGTGACTGTGATGGTGGTAGAGGTAGTGACTGTGATGGTGGTAGTGGTAGTGACTGTGATGGTGGTAGTGACTGTGATGGTGGTAGAGGTAGTGACTGATGGTGGTAGAGGTAGTGACTGTGATGGTGGTAGAGGTAGTGACTGTGATGGTGGTAGAGGTAGTGACTGTGATGGTGGTAGTGGTAGTGACTGTGATGGTGGTAGTGGTAGTGACTGTGATGGTGGTAGAGGTAGTGACTGTGATGGTGGTAGTGGTAGTGACTGTGATGGTGGTAGTGGTAGTGACTGATGGTGGTAGTGGTAGTGACTGTGATGGTGGTAGTGACTGTGATGGTGGCAGAGGTAGTGACTGTGATGGTGGTAGAGGTAGTGACTGTGATGGTGGTAGTGGTAGTGACTGTGATGGTGGTAGTGGTAGTGACTGTGATGGTGGTAGTGGTAGTGACTGTGATGGTGGTAGAGATAGTGACTGTGATGGTGGTAGGTAGTGACTGTGATGGTGGTAGGGTAGTGACTGTGATGGTGGTAGGAGTGACTGTGATGGTGGTAGTGGTAGTGACTGTGATGGTGGTAGTAGTAGTGACTGTGATGGTAGGTAGTGACTGTGATGGTGGTAGAGGTAGTGACTGTGATGGTGGTAGGGTAGTGATTGTGATGGTGGTGGTTTAGTGGTAGTGACTGTGATGGTGGTAGTGGTAGTGACTGTGATGGTGGTAGTGAGTAGTGACTGTGATGGTGGTAGTGGTAGTGACTGTGATGGTGGTGAGGTAGTGACTGTGATGGTGGTAGTGGTAGTGACTGTGATGTGGTGGTAGGTGGTAGTAGACTGTGATGGTGGTAGTGGTAGTGACTGTGATGGTGGTAGAGGTAGTGACTGTGATGGTGGTAGTGGTAGTGACTGTGATGGTGGTAGTGGTAGTGACTGTGATGGTGGTAGTGGTAGTGACTGTGATGGTGGTAGAGGTAGTGATTGTGATGGTGGTAGTGGTAGTGACTGTGATGGTGGTAGTGGTAGTGACTGTGATGGTGGTAGTGGTAGTGACTGTGATGGTGGTAGTGGTAGTGACTGTGATGGTGGTAGTGGTAGTGACTGTGATGGTGGTAGAGGTAGTGACTGTGATGGTGGTAGTGGTAGTGACTGTGATGGTGGTAGTGGTAGTGACTGTGATGGTGGTAGTGGTAGTGACTGTGATGGTGGTAGAGGTAGTGATTGTGATGGTGGTAGTGGTAGTGACTGTGATGGTGGTAGTGGTAGTGACTGTGATGGTGGTAGTGGTAGTGACTGTGATGGTAGTAGGGGTAGTGACTGTGATGGTGGTAGTGACTGTGATGGTGGTAGATGTAGTGACTGTGATGGTGGTAGTGGTAGTGACTGTGATGGTGGTAGAGGTAGTGACTGATGGTGGTAGAGGTAGTGACTGTGATTGTGGTAGTGGTAGTGACTGTGTTGATTGTGGTGATAATAGTGACGATGACGACAGTAGATGCAGTGAATGAGAGGGAACTTAACAGTGACAAACGTACGTGACTGTTCCATGCTGTGAGAGGCACTGTGTCACCCCCACCTACATCTTGGTTGCTTCTTACTGCCTGGTGTCACGCAGCCTAGCCTGCTTCATGGCTCATACTCCCTCCTCTTGTAACCCCAGACTCGCCTTTACGTGCTACGGAGGTGAGACCACTCTTAGTCACGCTCAGAATGTAGGCTGAAGGATTAAAAACCTTTGAGTTAGGATGCTTGGAATTAGTTGATAGTGGTGTGTGTGTGTGGGTGGTGGGTGTGAGGCCGGTGTAGTGTAGTGTTTCAGATGTGTAGACCTTAATTTGATGTGCCCATATAGTTGGCTGTACCAGTGACGTGGCAGCAGTGTAATGATTGATGAATAACACACTTGCAACACCTAGGTGTCTTCATCATTGAAACTAGAGGCTTCTTCAGTCCAAGACATGAGTGTTACACTGGAGACAGTAGAAAAGAAGGGGTAATTTTAAGGTGATGATTGCACCTGGTCAGGCAGAGTATTCATTAACAGATACAAACAATAGTCAAACAATAGTCTTGGTTAATCCTCCTCCACGATGCTGTTCTCTCCTGGGTTTTCCTTCATCTTGAAAATGTGGCCTAATGAAAATTAAGAGTTGACGCTTATTTTATGATTTACACTGGATGGTGTATATGCTTGTGGAGGTGTGATTTAGCCAGGAGTGCCACAGAGAGGGCGACGAGTGCCACAGAGAGGGCGAGTACTACAGACAGGGTGAGGAGTACTACAGAGAGGGCGAGTAGTGCCACAGAGGGCGAGTAGTACAACAGAGAGGACGAGGAGTGCCACAGAGAAGGTGAGGATGCCTCGCAGGCATAGAGTGCGAGGTGGGCGACCTAGGAAGATCTGGTCCAGTTCCAGTGAGGAGAGTTCGTGTAGTGACAAGCTAGCCCAGCGAACCTACCATAACCTGTCAGTAACACCGGACACCTCCGGCCAGGCAACACTTCTCAAGTCAAGCTTAGAAAACACCCTCGACACTCAGCGATGGCTTCAGCAGGTATGGCACAGCAGGGCTGACTTCAAGCTAATGTCAACTTTTCCTACTTTCCACCTCATATCGATAGCGTCTGGAAGCCCCGTGGGAGTCCGCAAGTGCTGCAGCGAGGGGGGTGTCAGGAGCCATGCACACCCTTCACACAACCACACGAGTAACTCTCAACTAACTGATATGATAAAAGTCAGCAGCACCATTATCTCTCCTCCCCTAGCAACATGGAGTGCTAGGGACGAGACACTCAGTGATCTTGGAAGACAATGTGGTATCCCTGAGACAGTCGGAAATATTCCTCGAAGAGAAACAAGTCTTCTCGGAGGGCAGAAATGCATTCCTACTAAAGAAGAGACTGTTTCTGTAATAAAAGATCATATGCGCGGAAAAGGAAAGAGCGGGTCTAGAAGAGATCGAATTGTGTCGGGGATGAGAAAGCAAAATAATACCGGAACAAAGGAGAAACTCACGGGGAGGAAGCAGTACCTCTTAGGGAGAGACAAATGCTTTTCAGAAAAGGAAAAGGATGTCCTTGGAAACCCTACAAGAGCTTGCAGAGGGACTAGTACGTTAGTAAACAGTATCCAAGGAAGGGATGGGAACAGCCCTGCAACGGACGGAAGCCTTTCTGGGGAAGACGGAGGTGTTTTAATTGGCAGGGAAATGTTCGTGTCTGGAAGGAAAAGAAATGTCTTCAGTAGAGAGAAAATCGATCTCGGGAGAAGTAAGAGTTTCTCACTAAGAGAATATAGCGCCCAAGAATCGAAATATATAATGCCGATAAATGATGGAAAAGATATACACTCCGCAAGAGGTTGCCCGAGAGAGGCTGTCTGGAAGGCGGTGAGCGTCTGGTGATGAAACCTCGAGGACACTCCAGCACTACCACTAAATTACTGCTCGATCTGATTCAAGAACTGGAGGACGATGTGCTATGTGAAGCGGGTGTGGGCAGCGCAGACCAGGAGAACAACTGGGTACAGTGCAATGTCAGGAGGAGAAAGGCTCATATTGCATCCCAGGACGCCCAGCTCTGGCCCCAGGACGTCCAGCTCTGGCCCCAGGACACCCAGCTCCTGCCTCAGGACGTCCAGCTCTGGCCCCAGGACACCCAGCTCCTGCCTCAGGACGTCCAGCTCTGGCCCCAGGACACCCAGCTCTGCCTCAGGATGTCCAGCTCTGCCCCAGGACACCCAGCTCCTGCCTCAGGCAGCAGACGACACTGTCAACGCTGAGCCAGCAATCCTCACTTCCAAAAACGTTTCTCTCAACGAGGCGTGTCGACGTAAGGCAAAACTGAGTAGCACAAAAAATGTTAATTTGGATTCTGGTGTCTGGTGGAGTGAAAATGATGTAGGGACAACAGACTTAGTAGCTGAGTTAACTCAAATACTGAACCAAAAATTAAGTAAGAAAGAGGCCGAAGAAGACCCTACCATTGACCACGTTCCAGTTCATGAATTTTGGATATATATCGACTCTCTTGGGCTTGTAAACCCTCTCAACGATCACCGCTTTAAGGAATTGCCAAAAACAGCAGAAAAGTTTCGTTCTCAGCCGAGCCTCTTCGCTTTCGCTTTAGAAATTAGTGACACAGAGTGCGGGGAGTGTACTCCCGAGTGTTGGGAAGTCACGTCCTTGGTTGAGATGATGGAAGGTGAGGCGACCAGGAGTGAGGACGCTGGTGTTCCAGTGTGGCTACCCACGACTACCCTAGGAGTCCCTCAGACCCACGAGTGTCATAAGGTAGGTCTTTCCTTCGCCATACTTGACATTCTTAATCTCCTTACAACAACAAAATTCCCATTACCTCTTGCTATGATTCTCATTACCTACCAACATCCTCATTACTACCACACAACACTTGACACTCGATCTCCTACCATGATTCTCATTACTTCCTCTTCTGGTCATGCTCCTAATTATCCTTGCCATCACCATTGTCTACTACTATCACGCTCCTAATTATGTCTTTCCATCATTATTTTCTCCTACCATATGCTTGTCGTTACCTCACGAACAGAAAGCGCAACTCACTGGTCTGAACTTTAAGCGCTTCTCTAGAACAAAGCAACGTTGTTTTTGACTTCGTCACGTTTCTGCCAGTGTGTTGAGTAAGGGGGGGGGGAATATTGTGAGCTTTTTTCCCCCCTGAGCTTAACAAATCTTGTTGCTAAGGAAATTTAGTTGTCCTGAGAGCAAGGCAGGGGGCGAGGCTGATAAAAAAACAAGTACGTATTATGCTCAGAAGATCATCATAGACTTATCCCACTTACAAAATGTCATTAAAAGTGTATATGTTTTGATGGTTATTTTAGTGCATTAATCCTCACCTACCCACCTGGGAGATCATTCCCTCAAGGCCCGATATATCCAGCCTTGCTCATTCAACCTATTAGTTCTTGCGGCCTGCAGTCCAACGTAGACACTACAGCTCGACGGATGAAACCAGCTTGCACACACTTATCATCTTCCTTTCTCAATACACTTAGTTTATTTTTTAAATCTTCATGTAAATGAAGGAAGGGGATTATTTTATATTTATGCATTATACCCCTTTGTCCAAAATTATTTATCTCCTAGTGTGTTTACCATACTCCTGCTTTTTACAGGAAGCAGTTTGCATCATCTACACTCCAGAAAGTACACATTGATGGGTTTTAATCATTGCCAGTAGTTTAGGTATTTGAACTGATACAGACAGTAAAAGTTCTCTGCATCTTAAAATATCCAATTTTGCCGTCCTTAAATAAGGGTGTTAGTATTTTAGTCTACAGATAACTAGCTCCTTAAATTTATTCGCCACGGGCTTGTTATCTCTGATGTGTTCTTTGAATGTAAGGCTTTCCAAAATGGTTACCCCAGATCTTTCAAATTTCTTATCGCAATTTGATTACGTTATATACTTGGTTCAGTTTTTTCTTATTTTTTTCATTGTGGATGAGGAAAATTCTTATTCTTTGGCAGACCTCTTGCCATGCACACACGTTTTCTGTAGCTTACTGGAAGAATTGGCTTACATTACAAGTACGGGTGTAAATGAAAACACCAAGAGACCACTCATTATGTGTAAAGGAACCAAGTCATGTCAACACCCTCCCTTCATACATAATGAAAATTGCCTATCGCCGATAGAACCTTAGGTGTCTTCAGGAGGCAATTGGGTAAATGTGTCTAGTTAGTTCTTGGTCAGTCGGGCGGTGGTGCCTACTTTGAACTGCGTGCGACTAGTGCCAACATCCAGGTTGATCAAGCTGTCAGCTTGGAGGCCTGGTCTGGGACCGGGCCATAGAAGCGGTCCCAGACCTTCCCTGCGGCCCCTGTCTATGTCTGATATAAACAAGACAAGGAGTTGTGGCGAAAATAGTGCTATGAAAAAATAGAGCTTTCCATTGTCGAGTTCCCTGAATTTACTTTGTTGGCTATTCTTACTTGAGCCGATTAGTTATAAAGTTCAGATCATTCAGCTAACTTTTACAGTTAGTATGTATTTTATGAGCCTTTTACGTCTTATTACACAATGATTCACTTTCCAAAGACTTTCGCAGAGTCTTTGTACATTACGAGGTCACTACTCATCTTGCAGTTTATCACTACTCTCGATGTAGTTGCTGAGTTTTGTGATCAACACACAAGGTATTAACAGTAAGCCTTCACTTGTTAATGAGGGATTCCAGGTGTTGCAAGTGGTGTGTCCCGGCCGATGTGGACTTCTTTTACAGATAGTTACTTAGACTGACAAAAACTCGCTCACATTCACCACGTGTGTACATAGCAACCATGTGAGTAATTGCGGTATAGCAGGTTTTGTGAGATGCCGCTGGCACGCCAGCTTGCTGTTTACAGTACTGTTTATTAAAATGTTTCTTCGCCTCCTGTTACCTGTGTTGCCAGTCCACTACTTTGTTTCTGGTGTTGTTTTTGCTCGCACTCCGGTATTGTCACAATCACAACGTTACACAGCCAAGGAGGATATTGTTTTAGAAGAGGGCACTCCTGCTTCTGGCAACTACTAGGCCATTACGACATGGTCTGAATGCACTGGAAGACGGACAGTACGTGGACGTAATATACACAGACTTTGCAAAAGCTTTGACAAGTGTGGTCTTTGTTCATTAGCACACAAAGTGCGCAAAAACTATAACTGGAAAAGTAGACAGATGGATCTTCAGATTTCCAATAATTCAGACTCAAAGAGTAGTAGCAAAAATAAATAAATAATAGAAACCGCCAAAGTGAAAAGCTATGTATTTGTCCCAATTATCTTTCTTATTCTCATATCTGACGACGCTCCGCGATAGTGCTTTGATGAATTCTGAGTTTTTCTGCTAAAGCCCGGCCTTGGGCCAGGCTCGTCTGGTGCTTACCTGATCATCCAGACTGTTGCTGCTGGTGGTCCTCTGACCCACATATCCATCACAGCCTGGTTGATCTTTCACCTTGTGAAGATAGATGTCCAGTTTCCTCTTGAAGACTTCTACACTTGTTCCATCAGTGTTTCTGATATCTTCTGGCAAGATGTTGAATAGTCTGGAGCCACGGACGTTAATACAATGTTCCCTTAGTGTGCCCATGGTGCCATTGCTTTTCACTGGGTTTATTTTGCAATTCCTACTATATCTCTCGCTCCAGTATGTTGTTATGGCAGTGTGCAGATTTGGGACCAGGCCTTTAAGTGCTTTCCAGGTATATATTATCACGTATCTCTCCTCCACTCCATATTTAGGACTTCGAGGCGTTCTTAGTAATTTAAATGTTTTATTGGGCTTTGTGCAGGCTATGAAGGATATATGGGTCTACGGACCACCAGCAGCAACAGCCTAGTTAACTAGGCAAGCACCAGACGAGCCTGGCTCAAGGCCGGGATCTGGAACTAGAAAAACTCTCGGAACTCATCAAAGGTCTGGAAATAATTTATTGTTTCTGATATGTTAATCCTCAGGTAAGCTGGATTGATTGTGTTGACGGAACCGATAGAATTAGCACAAATATTAGATTCAGTGTTCGCTTGAAAACACCCGCCCGAATTTGTAACGAATCCGTAGTTTTGTACGTAATATGCATTGCTAATGAAAGGAAGGGGGGAGAATTTGATGGAAATTTGTACCTAGACTTAGAGATAAAACATGAGGTGATTACATTCCTCGAGATGATCGCAATGACTTGTGTGTGTTCAAACTTATTAGTGTGTATGTGTGAGCGTGTTAAATGGCAGTTAGTGGAAGCAAGTAGAATTTAAGACCTGACGTGCTAATGATTGCTTTATTAAGTTAAAATCCTATCGCCTAAGCGAGTGTCATTAGGACTGCTTGTCACCTCTACGCCACCAGTCAAGTATAATTTAATTCATAAAATATAGATTAAAGTAGACTCTTAGTGTATACACACTGAGAGATACGCAACTGTCAGTGTATATACCGTGTTGAAGTGTGAGCCTGGTCCAGGGTCACGACGTGGAGGCGATAACAATCAACCTTCAACAGCTACAGTAGGTAGTCGGACCGAGGTTTACCTGGAGTCTACCTGGAGGGTATTCCGGGGATCAATGCCCCCGCGGCCCGGTCCACGACCAGGCCTCCCGGTGGATCAGAGTCTGATCAACAAGGCTGTTACTGCTGGCCGCACGTAGTTCAACGTACGAACCACAGCACGGCTGATCCGGCACCGACTTTAAGTATCTGTCCAACTCTCCCTTGAAGGCAGCCAGGGGCCTATTGGTAATTCCCCTTATGTATGGTGGGAGGCTGTTGAACAGTCTTGGGCCCCGGATACTTATGGTGTTTTCTCTTAGTGTACCAATGGCGCCCCTACTTTTCACTGGGGGTATTTTGCATCGCCTGCCCAGTCTTTTACTTTCGTGGGGATTGATTTCTGTGTGCAGATTCGGGACCATTCCTTCTAGGTTTTTCCAAGTGTAGATTATGATATATCTCTCTCGCCTGCGTTCCAGCGAGTACAAGTCAAGTGCTTTCAAGCGTTCCCAGTAGTTGAGGTGTTTGATGGAACTTATATGTGCAGTAAAGGTTCTCTGTACATTCTCTAGATCTGCAATTTCACATGCTTTGAACGGAGATGTTAATGTACAGCAGTATTCCAGCCTAGAGAGAAGTGATTTGAAAAGGATCATCATTGGCATAGCATCTCTTGTTTTGAACGTTCTCATTATCCATCCTATCATTTTCTTTGCAGCTGTGATCGTGGCACTGTTGTGATCCTTGAAAGTGAGATCCTTAGACATTACCACTCCCAGGTCCCTCACATTATTTTTCCGCTCTATTGTATGATCAGAGTTTGTAGTATACTCAGTTCTAGTTATTATCTCCTCCAGACGTGCAATATCTGTTCCTTGTATGTCTGGTGAGAATATGTGGGTTAAATAGAGTGATGGTCGTGCACTTGTGGAGAGCACGGGAGCCATATATAGCGAATACGCTTTATTTCCACTACATATCTGAGAAATGGCTTTTGCTTTGGGTTAAAAAAATGTCTCTGCTTATTTGGCAGATATATTTCATAAACTGAATAAATTTTATTAAAAAAAATTAAAGCTTTGGAGCCCACATAATAAATACATGTTATGAAATAATGGTATTTCACAACATTCCATTTTTTTTATTGACTACCTTGCAAAATACATCTTTACGTTTCCACAGATAAAGGAGTCTATGAAAAACAGTAAAAATATGATGACAGGAATTGAAAACTACGTTCATTAATTTGAGCTACCTGTAAAAGCTATTTTCTGGATATTGACTTTGAAACGGGTGACAATTTTGGAGTTTGAATACGTTCAGCGGCAAGTTCATAGACTGAGCGGTCGTTGCTTCGGAAACAATTACTGGAAATTGGCCAGAACACACCAATGATACTGGAATTCCAGACTAAACCTGTGTGAGAGAGGTTTTGTATTTCGTCCGACAATTGCAGAGAAAGTTAGCGAGGAAACAATTAGAATTGGTTTTGCATTTGAAAGAGATGCTTATGAACAAGGTGTCTCGGCGCTAACTTCTATTACAAATTTACTGAGAAGCTCAGTGAACCCAGAAGCTTCAATTGACATTGACCATCACTAAACCAGATACTAGTAATCTTGTCCTCTTTAAAAGACAGTATACTTTTTATATTTGGCCAAATTAAGTTTCTCTTTTCATATGTACTGTTAGTCTTCTTGTGATTCGTAAAAATAAAATGATAACGCTATTTAAGATTTTTTTTTGTATAGTATCCACAAAAACTTATTCAAATGTTCTGCATACTCGAATGTCAGATTTTAAATTTGTACGGCACTCACTAGAGAGTTATGGGGGGGGGGGAGTATAGAATAAACTTTGTGAAAAGTTTACCTGAAAGTGGTTTGAGGCATCATCGTTGCTGATACCCGGTGCCAGAGCAGCCTCCATGTTTATAACCTGATCACTGATGATACCCGGTGCCAGACCAGCCTCCATGTTTATAACCTGATCACTGATGATACCGGTGCCAGAGCAGCCTCCATGTTTATAACCTGATCACTGATGATACCCGGTGCCAGACCAGCCTCCATGTTTATAACCTGATCACTGATGATACCCGGTGCCAGACCAGCCTCCATGTTTATAACCTGATCACTGATGATACCCGGTGCCAGACCAGCCTCCATGTTTATAACCTGATCACTGATGATACCCGGTGCCAGACCAGCCTCCATGTTTATAACCTGATCACTGATGATACCCGGTGCCAGACCAGCCTCCATATTTATAACCTGATCACTGATGATACCCGGTGCCAGACCAGCCTCCATGTTTATAACCTGATCACTAATGATACCCGGTGCCAGACCAGCCTCCATGTTTATAACCTGATCACTGATGATACCCGGTGCCAGACCAGCCTCCATGTTTATAACCTGATCACTGATGATACCCGGTGCCAGACCAGCCTCCATGTTTATAACCTGATCACTGATGATACCCGGTGCCAGACCAGCCTCCATATTTATAACCTGATCACTGATGATACCCGGTGCCAGACCAGCCTCCATGTTTATAACCTGATCACTAATGATACCCGGTGCCAGACCAGCCTCCATGTTTATAACCTGATCACTGATGATACCCGGTGCCAGACCAGCCTCCATGTTTATAACCTGATCACTGATGGTCGCTGCAGACATTCACACCACATTCCGGTTAATGGGAAACTTGCTACAGAACTTTAACAAGTTTCCTGTGATAACATTGTGATGGATTGACGTTGTCAAGTCTTGCATCCTTCATGCTCATTCAATTTATTGCACTCTTTGGTACTTCGCCCAATCTGTTATTCCTGCTGCATCTTCAGCAAATTATTGTTCATCTTCCTGACTTGCGCTCCACAAATGTAATACGAGTGATTTTATTAAGCTTTCTAAGTGTTGCAATTTATACGAGCAGCTAATTTTCTGTCTACCTTATGGAAATCGCAATTTCGCCTGCCTTAACCGGAGCTGTCACTATACAGTAGTACTCCTGTCTAGAGAGTAAAATTATAATAATTTGCTTGGCATTTCATGTTGTGATAGAAACACTTGTGTGTTCCTTAACGTTGAATTGTACGATATTGTTACTCATTAGATAGTGCATTTTATTATCTGTTACGGTTTGTTTTGTGTTGCCCAGAGGCCTGGACGTTTGCTGTGTCCTCATTGGATGTTACTTTCTAACATATTCTAGTATCATCTGCTAAGGATGTTACGGTGCTATTATTTATATATAGTCTATGTCAGATATAAGAATTAGGAAGGAAACTCGAGTACTGTGCCTTGTGAAACACAACACTTCAGAGTAATGTCTGGTTTTATTATGTTAACTATTATTACTCTTTTTGCTCGATTTAATAGCAAGTTGATAGTCCCTCTGGCCGTTTTCCCAGTGATTGATTTTGCATTCATTTTGTGTACTATCATGATCACCCTTGCCGAAGGTTTCTGCGAAGTATGTATATTACATCAGCATTTTGTTTGTCTTCTAGTATGTCTAAAACAATATAATAGTGGTTTAACACTGGCGAGAGGCAGAAGTGTTGTTATTTCATTTTGTGTTGAGTTGCCATAAACACAATCGACTAACATTATTTCAACAATTGTGATCCACAACTCTTCAGTCTTTTACCAGAGGATAAAACAATGCCGAGATAAAGAAGAAAGCCTAATATCATTGTGAACTGAGAGGGAAAAGTGTAGCAACCGGGTTAGAGGTGTTTCACCCGTAACCTATATGATACCGACGTGTCAGCACAACTGAGATCAGTAATAATGTTGGTATACAAGCAGTCGACAAGGTATCAATGTTTTTATTTTGCTTTTCAGGAAATGTAATTGCAAAAGCAGAGCTTAGCTGACTGGAGGTCGGGACGAAGGATGGGCGACGAGTAAATTTATTAGCTTATTTTGTAGGGTGAGTGTGGGGTAGAGTGTAGGCTGGTAGAGTAGTGCTGGGGGAGTAGCATGTTGGGGTCTTGATGGTGTGGCTCTCTCTCTTATATATGTTGCTCCCTGCCTCCCATACGTTCTTTTGTTGCTCCCTCCCTGCCTCCCATACGCTCTTTTGTTGCTCCCTCCCTGCCTCCCATACACACTTATGTTGTCTCTTGTGCTCTTACCTTTATGTTTTAGCACCTGTGTTAATGTGTTTTCCAGCACTTGTGTAAATATGTGTTCCCACATTTGTTATTTTATCTTGTGTTTCCACACTTGTGTTATCTTGTTTCGACACTTGTTACAAGTGTTGGAATACTTATGAGTGTTCCAACTCTCCTTGTTATGGGAAGAAAAGAAACATTACGGAACAACTTTCTGAACATTTCATTCTCTGTAGTGATTTATCAGATAATGTTTGAAAATGTTCCAAAATACACTGATAGCTATACACGTTCTAATGAAAGGAAAGGTAGAAATAGGTGAGATGGGGTGAGTGAAATCATTGGAGTCACTCAGTAGTGGTGCCTGTGCCAAACTCGACATAGAGCCCTTAGGGGCAGAACGATTTTCCAACATTATTCCTTCAACCCTCGCCTGGCTACGATAATATATTGACGAAGTTCTTATAATCATACCACGACGCTTTAGCCTTGACAGTTTAAGAAACAGGTTTAATACAGTTGAATCTTCAATTTAGTTCACAATCAAAGCAGAGCAAAGCAATACCTTATCAAATTCGACAAGACCTCAAATTTATGTTTCAGCAAGCCTACCAACAAGAACGACCTAATACACTTCTTCCATCGTGATAAGAAAACCAGGTGGGGAGTTCTAATTGGGTTCTTTCTGAGGCTTACATGATCTACAGCCCCGAGGGCTACAGACAAGTGTCCCAGAAAACACTTTCTACGTCCAAAGAGGAGGATTTGCAACAGTCATCTCACGTTTTCCCACAGGTGACGTCTAAGATACCGTCACACAGGTGTTAAAGAAAACTGGAATGGATGTCACAGACATCAACTGCTAAACAGTTAGAGATCCCACGAGAACAGGAAATAAGAACCAGGGCAACAATGGTGCCGGAGTATACACTGTTTCCTGTGGTGGTTGTGACAAATTGTACATTGGCGAGAGTTCGTGCAGTCTAAACACCAGAATTGAAGAACACAACCATGGTACACGCTTGTACTCTCACAACATTAACAATGCATGCTCAGTTCACTGGGATAAACACTCACATTTCATAACAAGATGACATACATGTTATAGAAAGGAGCTGGACCAGAAGATGTCTAGAAGCAGCTGTAACTGATACGAAGAAAACCAGTGAACAGAACCAAAGTGCACACGTGTTATTGCAGGGACAGTTGCCAGCCTGAAACCAGGCGACATTTCAGCATAATTGACACCTGTGTACCAGCTGCATAACTCCACCACCTGCACCACTGACACACGATTTGTCATACTCCAGTGATTTCATTCACCTCACCTCTATATGGATCTCACCTGCTTCTACCTCTCCTCCCAGGAATATGCCGTATGCACTTGTATTATGTATCTTATATATGACTTTATGAAGCTGTACACAGTATTACGCTGTCCCGGTAAAAGCTTGTTGGGCAACGGTTCTCTTTTCTTATTTATTGTCAACAGTGTAACATTTGGAATCAACTTGTTGATATGATTCTGTGCTCCATCTATAGCTGATATGTTACCCTGTGTTCCAACATATATTAGTGAGAATACCAACACTGTGTTACACTTGTGTTACTTTGTGTACACTTAGTGTTACTTTGTGTTCTAACACTTGTTCCTGAGTGTTCCAACACTTGTTACTCTTACAACACTTTTGTTACTTTTTTGTTCTAACACTTGTTATCGTCTGTGCCAACACTGTTCACACTTATTTTGTTTAGTGGTTATTGTGCATCTGTTGTAAACTGTATTCCGTCTCTAACAAAATGTGTACCTGTTGCCTTCTTGTATATATACTTTATTGTGCATTGTTCACGTTGTACGTCGCTGTAGATCTTGTGGTGCAGGGGCTGCAGGGAGGGAGGGTTGCAATAAGCATGGTTGCAAGCATGGTATTGCACGTGTTGGGTGCACCTCTTACCTATGTTGTCACTGTTGCACAGTAGTACAGTCTAGTGCTCCTGGTGCTCATGTCTACTGCTCTTGATGCTATTATCTAGTACCAACAACACTGTTATCCTCTCGTTATCATTGTCTCGGCTCTATATATCACTTCATTTTCCTCTCCCGGTATGTTATCATGGTTTCTCTTCTTTTTGCATTTCTGTCTTAGGATGCTGCCATCTTCCTCTTCTGGTATCATGGTATTTCGTGTTTCATTCAGCATGACACTGCTGTGCCTGGTATCATGTTGCGGTGGTTTGATGTTACCAATATAGTTTCTACATTGTCTTCCTGGTATTTTTGTCTTCTTTCTCTTCTGTTGTCGTATCGTTGTTCATGGTTTCCTCAAATCCTAGGTTACCATCTCTCCGTAACATAGCAAACTCTCTCAGTCTGCCTATGTGGTACTGTGAACTGTTTGACTCTTCCCTAGAGAAGCTTCCCCTTGTCCTCCACACGCTCTAGGATAGGCTATCCTGAGAGATGGTAATTCCCAAATAAAACTAATTACTGCTCTGCTGGAACGAAACTTTTGAAACTGCCGTAGTTGCTGAACCCTTTGTGGAGTACTTGACAATATTATTATCTCAGTGAAGTGTCCCAGCTCAAGCTATTTCTTCACTTGATGTAAGAACTCCACCCTTTGTGATGGAGCATAATGAAGGAATATAGCTAGCTTTTCTTTCGACGAGGTCACTATTATTTAGAATACGGCAGCAGCACACTGCTGGTGTATCCAGTTTTCAATAAATAAGAGCTTTCTCTGCCCCTCACTTTCTGTTCAGCTCGCCAGATGAGGGATCTCCAGTTAACCTGGAGTCTACCTGGAGGGTATTCCGGGGATCAACGCCCCCGCGGCTGAAAGGATTTGTACTGTTTCTTAAGTTTTTTTTTAATTTGGGTCATTTAAATTATATAATTTTATATATATATATATATATATATATATATATATATATATATATATATATATATATATATATATATATATATATATATTCCTTGAAGTCTTTTTATCCACTTCTCCGAGGCAATGGGTCCCACAATTGACACCAGAGGTGGACCATCCTATTAATACTATATATATATATATATATATATATATATATATATATATATATGCAATAAGACCACAGTAAGAAGGTGATATCACATTATGCAAAATTATCACTGAATATAATAGTGAATTTCCAAGCGCTTTCTCACGAAAGCGCTTGGGAATTATATAATATAGACGGGTGGTGGATGGGGAGAGGGAGGTGTGTAAGGTTAGTGGGGCAGCCGACGCTCAGAGTTACGTGTGGGGCGTCAACACAACCCGTGATGGGTAGAGGCTCTAGCAGTGGTATATACGTACCAGTATAATGTCACGTGTGTTGTACATTAACGTCTTCTGCAATGATACACTTGGATAATCCTGGCTACCTTATGATCATTATATATAATCTGTAGATTTATACTTTCAAATGTTAGTTTATTTGTTATAGTAACATGAAGTGTGTTGTGTGTGATCAGAGTTTGTGTGTTGTACAGATGGACTCGAGCACGTGCCTGGAGCTGGCCCTGGAGGGTGAGCGTCTCTGCAAGGCTGGCGACTGTCGAGCTGGCGTCGCCTTCTTCGAGGCTGCCATACAGACAGGCACAGACGACCTGCGCACCCTCTCCGCCATCTACTCGCAGCTGGGCAACGCTTACTTCTACCTGGGAGAGTACGACAAGGCTATGGAGTACCACAAGCTAGACCTTACCGTCGCCAGGTCAGTACAGCACCTTCATCCACCAGCACTTATCCAGGGATGTGCAACCCTCTTGTTATATGAGTGTGAAACAGTAACCTGTTAAATGTTTGGCACTCTGACAAGCTTGAGGGTCTTTTCTAAATCATGAACGCGTAAGATGACAGATAAATCAGCCAAACACTTATCTTTATTGTTCTGTGCATTTCTTTGCAGTATATTTTCCTGGATTATTTCCTTTTCAGTTGAGGCCTAGTCTGAGACGGGTTGCGGGGGCGAAGATCCCTGAACCATTAACAAATATAAACACTACAGACACATTATAGCAGTCTGTGTTGTATTTGCAACACACATCTCGGTAATAATTTAATTTTTATGAGAGAATGTAACTACCAAGATGGCTGTTATTGTTGTCAGCACCTGCTCTTATTATGACTCAAAAAACTAATATCACTCTTATAAATACTAACACAACCAACACCACTCTTGTTGTCAGTACTTCAGATTATAAAGACTAACACCACCAACACCACTCTTGTTGTCAGTACTTCAGATTATAAAGACTAACACAACCAACACCACTCTTGTTGTCAGTACTTCAGATTATAAAGACTAACACCACCAACACCACTCTTGTTGTCAGTACTTCAGATTATAAATACTAACACAACCAACACCACTCTTGTTGTCAGTACTTCAGATTATAAAGACTAACACAACCAACACCACTCTTGCTGTCAGTACTTCAGATTATAAAGACTAACACAACCAACACCACTCTTGCTGTCAGTACTTCAGATTATAAAGACTAACACCACCAACACCACTCTTGCTGTCAGTACTTCAGATTATAAAGACTAACACAACCAACACCACTCTTGCTGTCAGTACTTCAGATTATAAATACTAACACCACCAACACCACTGTAGTGTAGTGGTTATTGTGTATGTGTCCCGTCAGTGTGTTAGTATAGTGGTTAGTGTGTGTGTCTCGTCAGTGTATTAGTGTAATGGTTGGTGTGGTCCCGTCAGTGTGTTAGTGTAGTGGTTAGTGTGTGTCTCGTGAGTGTGTTAGTGTATTGGTTAGTGTGTGTCTCGTGAGTGTGTTAGTGTAGTGGTTAGTGTGTGTCTCGTCAGTGTATTAGTGTAGTGGTTGGTGTGATCCCGTCAGTGTGTTAGTGTAGTGGTTAGTGTGTGTCTCGTCAGTGTGTTAGTGTTGTGGTTAGTGTGTCTCGTCAGTGTATTAGTGTAATGGTTGGTGTGGTCCCGTCAGTGTGTTAGTGTAGTGGTTAGTGTGTGTGTCTCGTGAGTGTGTTAGTGTAGTGGTTAGTGTGTGTGTCTCGTGAGTGTGTTAGTGTGTGTCTCGTCAGTGTGTTAGTGTAATGGTTGGTGTGGTCTCGTGTGTTAGTGTAGTGGTTAGTGTGGTCTCGTGAGTGTTAGTGTAGTGGTTAGGTGTGTGTGTCTCGTAGTGTTTAGTGTATGGTTGTGTGTCTCGTCAGTGTGTTAGTGTAGTGGTTAGTGTGTGTCTCGTAGTGTATTAGTGTAGTGGTTAGGTGTGTCTCGTCAGTGTTAGTGTAATGGTGGTGTGGTCTCGTCAGTGTATTAGTGTAATGGTTGGTGTGGTCTCGTCAGTGTGTTAGTGTAGTGGTTAGTGTGTCTCGTCAGTGTTAGTGTAATGGTTGGTGTGGTCCCGTCAGTGTGTTAGTGTAGTGGTTAGTGTGTGTCTCGTCAGTGTTAGTGTAATGGTTGGTGTGGTCTCGTCAGTGTGTTAGTGTAGTGGTTGGTGTGTCTCGTCAGTGTTAGTGTAGTGGTTAGTGTGTGTCTCGTCAGTGTGTTAGTGTAATGGTTGGTGTGGTCTCGGTTTGTTAGTGTGTGTAGTGTTAGTGTATGTTGGTGTCGTAGTGTGTTGTACGTGAGGGGTTCAGTGTTAGTGTATGGTTGGTGTGGTCCGTCAGTGTGTTAGTGTAGTGGTTAGTGTGTGCTCGTCAGTGTTAGTGTAATGGTTGGTGTGGTCCGTCAGTGTGTTAGTGTAGTGGTTGGTGTGGTCTCGTCAGTGTTAGTGTAGTGGTTAGTGTGTGTCTCGTCAGTGTTAGTGTAATGGTTGGTGTGGTCTCGTCAGTGTGTTAGTGTAGTGGTTAGTGTGTGTCTCGTCAGTGTTAGTGTAATGGTTGGTGTGGTCTCGTCAGTGTGTTAGTGTAGTGGTTAGTGTGGTCTCGTCAGTGTTAGTGTAATGGTTGGTGTGGTCCCGTCAGTGTGTTAGTGTAGTGGTTAGTGTGTGTCTCGTCAGTGTTAGTGTAATGGTTGGTGTGGTCTCGTCAGTGTGTTAGTGTAGTGGTTGGTGTGGTCTCGTCAGTGTTAGTGTAGTGGTTGGTGTGTGTCTCGTCAGTGTTTAGTGTAGTGGTTGGTGTGGTCTCGTCAGTGTGTTAGTGTAGTGGTTGGTGTGGTCTCGTCAGTGTGTTAGTGTAGTGGTTAGTGTGGTCTCGTCAGTGTTTAGTGTAATGGTTGGTGTGGTCTCGTCAGGTGTTAGTGTAGTGGTTGGTGTGGTCTCGTCAGGTGTTAGTGTAGTGGTTGGTGTGGTCTCGTCAGTGTGTTAGTGTAGTGGTTGGTGTGGTCTCGTCAGTGTGTTAGTGTAGTGGTTGGTGTGGTCTCGTCAGTGTGTTAGTGTAGTGGTTGGTGTGGTCTCGTAGTGTGTAGTGTGGTCTAGTGTGTGTAATGGTTGGTGTGGTCTCGTCAGTGTGTTAGTGTAGTGGTTGGTGTGGTCTCGTCAGTGTTAGTGTATGGTTGGTGTGGTCTCGTCAGTGTGTTAGTGTAATGGTTGGTGTGGTCTCGTCAGTGTTTAGTGTAATGGTTGGTGTGGTCTCGTCAGTGTGTTAGTGTAGTGGTTGGTGTGGTCTCGTCAGTGTGTTAGTGTAATGGTTGGTGTGGTCTCGTCAGTGTGTTAGTGTAGTGGTTGGTGTGGTCTCGTCAGGTGTTAGTGTAATGGTTGGTGTGGTCTCGTCAGTGTGTTAGTGTAATGGTTGGTGTGGTCTCGTCAGTGTGTTAGTGTAATGGTTGGTGTGGTCTCGTCAGTGTGTTAGTGTAGTGGTGGGTGTGGTCTAGTCAGTGTGTTAGTGTAGTGGTTGGTGTGGTCTCGTCAGGTGTTAGTGTAGGTTGGTGTGGTCTCGTCAGTGTGTTAGTGTAATGGTTGGTGTGGTCTCGTCAGTGTGTTAGTGTAATGGTTGGTGTGGTCCGTCATGTGTTAGTGTAGTGGTTGGTGTGGTCTCGTCAGTGTTAGTGTAATGGTTGGTGTGGTCTCGTCAGTGTGTTAGTGTAGTGGTTGGTGTGGTCTCGTCAGTGTGTTAGTGTAGTGGTTGGTGTGGTCTCGTCGTGTTAGTGTAATGGTTGGTGTGGTCTCGTCAGTGTGTTAGTGTAGTGGTTGGTGTGGTCTCGTCAGTGTGTTAGTGTAGTGGTTGGTGTGGTCTCGTCAGTGTGTTAGTGTAGTGGTTAGTGTGGTCTCGTCAGTGTTAGTGTAATGGTTGGTGTGGTCTCGTCAGTGTTAGTGTAATGGTTGGTGTGGTCTCGTCAGTGTGTTAGTGTAATGGTTTGTGTGGTCTCGTCAGTGTTAGTGTAATGGTTGGTGTGGTCTCGTCAGTGTTAGTGTAGTGGTTGGTGTGGTCTCGTCAGTGTTAGTGTAGTGGTTGGTGTGGTCTCGTCAGTGTGTTAGTGTAGTGGTTGGTGTGGTCTCGTCAGTGTGTTAGTGTAGTGGTTGGTGTGGTCTCGTCAGTGTGTTAGTGTAGTGGTTGGTGTGGTCTCGTCAGTGTTAGTGTAATGGTTGGTGTGGTCTCGTCAGTGTGTTAGTGTAATGGTTGGTGTGGTCTCGTCAGTGTGTTAGTGTAATGGTTGGTGTGGTCTCGTCAGTGTGTTAGTGTAATGGTTGGTGTGGTCTCGTCAGTGTGTTAGTGTAATGGTTGGTGTGGTCCCGTCAGTGTGTTAGTGTAGTGGTTGGTGTGGTCTCGTCAGTGTGTTAGTGTAATGGTTGGTGTGGTCTCGTCAGTGTGTTAGTGTAATGGTTGGTGTGGTCTCGTCAGTGTGTTAGTGTAATGGTTGGTGTGGTCTCGTCAGTGTGTTAGTGTAGTGGTTGGTGTGGTCTCGTCAGTGTGTTAGTGTAGTGGTTGGTGTGGTCTCGTCAGTGTGTTAGTGTAGTGGTTGGTGTGGTCTCGTCAGTGTGTTAGTGTAATGGTTGGTGTGGTCTCGTCAGTTTGTTAGTGTAATGGTTTGTGTGGTCTCGTCAGTGTGTTAGTGTAATGGTTGGTGTGGTCTCGTCAGTGTGTTAGTGTAATGGTTGGTGTGGTCTCGTCAGTGTGTTAGTGTAATGGTTGGTGTGGTCCCGTCAGTGTGTTAGTGTAATGGTTGGTGTGGTCCCGTCAGTGTGTTAGTGTAGTGGTTGGTGTGGTCTCGTCAGTGTGTTAGTGTAGTGGTTAGTGTGTGTTTCGTCAGTGTGTTAGTGTAGTGGTTGGTGTGGTCTCGTCAGTGTGTTAGTGTAGTGGTTAGTGTGTGTTTCGTCAGTGTGTTAGTGTAGTGGTTAGTGTGTGTTCGTCAGTGTGTTAGTGTAGTGGTTGGTGTGGTCTCGTCAGTGTGTTAGTGTAGTGGTTGGTGTGTGTTTCGTCAGTGTGTTAGTGTAGTGGTTGGTGTGGTCTCGTCAGTGTGTTAGTGTAGTGGTTAGTGTGTGTTTCGTCAGTGTGTTAGTGTAGTGGTTGGTGTGGTCTCGTCAGTGTGTTAGTGTAGTGGTTAGTGTGTGTTTCGTCAGTGTGTTAGTGTAGTGGTTAGTGTGTGTTTCGTCAGTGTGTTAGTGTAGTGGTTGGTGTGGTCTCGTCAGTGTGTTAGTGTAGTGGTTAGTGTGTGTTTCGTCAGTGTGTTAGTGTAGTGGTTAGTGTGTGTTTCGTCAGTGTGTTAGTGTAGTGGTTGGTGTGGTCTCGTCAGTGTGTTAGTGTAGTGGTTAGTGTGTGTTTCGTCAGTGTGTTAGTGTAGTGGTTGGTGTGTCTGTTGTAGTGTGTTTAGTGTAGTGGTTGGTGTGGTCTCGTCAGTGTGTTAGTGTAGTGGTTAGTGTGTGTTTCGTCAGTGTGTTAGTGTAGTGGTTGGTGTGGTCTCGTCAGTGTGTTAGTGTAGTGGTTAGTGTGTGTTTCGTCAGTGTGTTAGTGTAGTGGTTGGTGTGGTCTCGTCAGTGTGTTAGTGTAGTGGTTAGTGTGTGTTTCGTCAGTGTGTTAGTGTAGTGGTTGGTGCTGCATATTGCAGTAAGTTTTAGTTAACACTACTTGTGAACATTACACTTGTGGTGTTTCACACCCCCTGCTTCCATAAATAGGTGAGTACGTACTTACGTACACACACAAAAACCAGTGACTGCCACACTAACACCGTTCTTACTGTCTAAACTGATAATAGCCGCCAACTTTAGTTTATGTTCAGTGGTGTGGTCTTTCCAAAAGTCTCAGCTCTTTGCACTGTATTACCATAGGAAGCAGAAAAGAACCGTGTAGTGCAACTGGTGACGTGAGCCTGGCTCGCCAGCCGTGTTATGTGCTTAGCAAGCATGAGTATTACATAGTACATGTGTACAGTACAGCTGGTGAGTCACAGTATAAGATAGTACAGGTTGTACAGTACAGCTGGTGAATCACAGTATTACATAGTACATGTTGTACAGTACAGCTGGTGAATCACAGTATAAGATAGTAGAGGTTGTACAGTACTACTGGTGAGTCACAGTATAAGATAGTACAGGTTGTACAGTACTACTGGGAGTCACAGTTGGACGTGTACTAGGGTATTGTACAACGTTTTCTTTACAACGTTATGGTGTAAACTCTGTGGTGTTGCTGTGCCATGTTTGACTAGCAGTGTCTGCTAGACTTAACACCTGTTTACCTAGGTTCATCACCCCCGCGACCCGTTCCCAGACTAGGTATCATTGTGCATAACCTGGTTAATCAGGCTGTCGGTGCTAGCAGGCAACGAGTCCAGTGCAGGTACCACAGGCCGGATCAGGAACCGACTTGAGATAGATAATTGCCTTACATGACGGGTAGATGTTGAAGTGTCTGGCACTTATTGTCTTATCTCATACTGTACCTCTTTCTCCCTTGTAACTTAATGCCAACCCTCTTATACCTTTAGGGAGTATTTTCAGGAAGTAGGTTTGGAATCAGTCCCTCAGTAACTCCCCAGATATGTTATGTTTTGTCCTCGTCAAAATTCCAGTAAGTACAGTTCAAGGGACTTTAAGTATGTATTGCCAACAATTTGGATGTTTGAATTGTTTTATACATTAAGTGAAAAATCTCTGTACATTCTACATTATTATTATTATTATTATTATTATTATTATTATTATTATTATTATTATAATCATGGGGAGCGCTAAACCCGTAGGGATAATATTATACTGCGCCTTTGGGGGGGATGGAAGGTATTCAGGTTCAATTCAGGTAACTGAGGCATAGATCCAAATCCCTGGATCAAGAGCGTCTCACCAGCGTCAGGGAACCTCCTTGAGGGGTGTACATTCTCCAGAGCTTCAAATTTAATTGTCTTAAGAGAGGCTGTTAGTGTACAGCAGTATTCCACTTTAGAGAGTACCTGCGTAGTAGAGTTGGTCTTAGTTCACGGTAATAACGCCTAGGACACATTGTAATAACACCTAGGAGAGACAGGAACGACCTACTCTGAACCCATGTTGTCCTCGATTGTGCCATTGTTGGCAATCCATGTGATTTATGACCATGCTTCTTAGAACTCTTTCAAAGATTTTTATATGGGTCGTTAGATCTATTGGTCAATAACACACAGGAGAGGTGCTGATAACAACACCTAGGAGAGATGCTAATAATAACACCTAGGAGAGGTGCTAATAATAACACATAGGAGAGGTGCTAATAATAACACTTTAGAGAGATGTTAAACTTAGTTGTTTATTTTATTATGAACTTCATAAGTTTTGAGTAATGGCAGAGACATGTTCTGATTATCGAGTGTAAATATATTATGTAAGATCTGGTCTGCTCCCACTCTTGCTGTGGTATTGTAGTTATTGTATTTGATTAATGAAGTATAGCAATTGATGCTTGTGTAGCTGAGGCCGTGCAACACTCAGTAGCTGAGGCCAGGCAGCACTCAGTAGCTGAGGCCAGGCAGCACTCAGTAGCTGAGGCCAGGCAGCACTCAGTAGCTGAGGCCAGGCAGCACTCAGTAGCTGAGGCCAGGCAACACTCAGTAGCTGAGGCCAGGCAGCACTCAGTAGCTGAGGCCAGGCAGCACTCAGTAGCTGAGGCCAGGCAGCACTCAGTAGCTGAGGCCAGGCAGCACTCAGTAGCTGAGGCCAGGCAGCACTCAGTAGCTGAGGCCAGGCAACACTCATTAGCTATGGCCAGGTAACACTCAGTAGTATTTAGCCATGGGCCAGACGAGTCTGGCCCATGGCTGGGCTCCAACAGTAGAGAGACTCTCGAAACTCATCAAAGGTATATCAGAGGGTAGCATGTTATATTTAGCCACAAGGTAGTATGGTGTATTTAACCATAGGGTAGTATGGTGTATTTAGCCACAGGGTAGTATGGTGTATTTAGCCACAGGGTAGTAAGACTTCATCGAACGTGTTCGCTACCTTGTTTAATTTTCATAATTAAATTATAGTATTGTATATTTAACACATTTGATGTATCACTGCTGTCATAAATTTCTACAGCTACTAAAATAATCCTCTAATACTGTTGTTAGAATTACTGACAGTATGTTAGGTAAAAGGTCACAAGTGCAACTAATATGACATTTTATTGTGGCAACATTTCACCCTCCATGAGCTTTGTCAAGGCATTACAAGCAATACAGGAACACAGAGAGGTATACTATATAGGTACAGAGTGAGGTACAAAACATAATACGTACATATAATCATTGTAGGTGGTAGTAGTGGTGTAACTCATCTAATGACCATATAACTAGTTATTGCAATACAAATACATAATTGATTTGATTTGTTTGTTCTGATTTAATAAATTTCATTACTACAAATAGTAAATTATTATGTTGATCTATTATAAAACTGTAATGTTTCAAAATTGTAAAACTATTATGCTTCAAAATTGTTATGTTCAAATTTCATTGATTAAATACTCAATTATACTTATATTGAAAATTGTTTACTATAATTTTTATCATTTAGTCTATTATAGCATAATTAATTGTAAGGTAATTTTAAGTTTGCCCATAATGCTCTGCATATAAGGGGCTTTTGGCATGTACACCCCATTATTACAACTCCTTGTACATCTTTGTATCATGTCACAATAAACTTTTATTATTATTATTATTATTATTATTATTATTATTTTTTATTATTATTATTATGTGATGGCAGGGTTTATTGCTTTGAGGAAAATTCTTGCCAATATGTACTCCAGAAATGACGAAGATACATTTATTTTGTTTAATTGTGTTAGAAATAGTGATTAATAATGATTCAAGGCATTTACGTCTACAGAAATTGGGTTCTTTAATCACTAAGTGTGTGTCATTGAATTTTATCAGGTGGTAGGCAGAATTCCGGTGTTGTATGCAGGCATTGGTCATGTTAAACACCAGACGAGCCTGGCCCATGGCCGGGCTCAGAGAGTAGATAAACTCTCGAAACTCTTCAAAGGTATATCAAAGGTTATCGTTCCTACGTGCATTACTGTGTTCACTGAGACATGATTAAAGAACCCAGTTTCTGTAGATGTAAGTGCCTTGAATCATCATTAATAACTATTTCTAATACAATTAAACTGAATAAAGGCAACTTCATCTCTGAGGTATTGGCAAGAATTCTCCTCAGAGCAATAAACCCTGCCATCACATAGCTGCTACCACCACTAACAAAACAAGTACTACTTCTACTACTACTACCACCACTACCGAAACAAGTGCTACTATACTACTACTACTACAACTACTACCTACAACGATTATGTTATATTTTGCACCTCACTGTGTACCTATATATACCTCTGTGTCCATGTATTGTTTGTAATGGCTTGACAAAGCTCCTGGAGAGCGAAACGTTGCCACAATAAAATGTCACATTAATTGCACTTGTGTCCTTTTACCTAACATAAAATAGTCCTGATCTAACCTGAAATGATACTAGGCTACTTAGCTGAATTATGGTGAGAAATCCTCAGACTCACTTTAGGAAGACCTGTTCAATTTACATTTTGAAGGAGATAACTTTTGTTGTGGAATCAGATTGTTTTAAAAATGTGAGTGTGGATTGTTTGAAGGAATTCAGTTAATGATAACTTTCAGCATTATAAAAAGTGTATAGTATTTACTGTACAACTACTGAACTGTCTTGTGCAGTTTTCCAGCATATAACGATCCATAATCAAAGTATTAACCAGGAAGCTGCTTCCCTCATATAGTGCGTATGTGATTTATTTATTTAAATATTTATATTATATACAGTGGTACCCCGAGTTTTGTACAGCTCCCAACTCAAACAATTATGTAAGTGTATTATTGTAAGTGCTTTTGTAAGTGTATTTTTGGGGGTCTGAAACGGACTAATCTAATTTACATTATTCCTTATGGGAACAAATTCGTTCGGTACCGGCACTTGAACAGCCTTCTGGAACAAATTATGGCCGAAACTCGGGGTACCACTGTATATATATACAGTATATATAGATAGATAGATAGATATAGATATTTTTTTTTTTTTTTTTTTAACACATCGGCCGATTCCCACCAAGGCAGGGTGGCCCGAAAAAGAAAAACTTTCATCATCATTCACTCCATCACTGTCTTGCCAGAAGGGTGCTTTACACTACAGTTATAAAACTGCAACATTAACACCCCTCCTTCAGAGTGCCGGCACTGTACTTCCCATCTCCAGAACTCAAGTCCGGCCTGCCGGTTTCCTGAATCCCTTCATAAATGTTACTTTGCTCACACTCCAACAGCACGTCAAGTTTTAAAAAACCATATGCCTCCATTCACTCCTATCAAATACGCTCACACATGCTTGCTGGAAGTCCAAGCCCTCGCACACAAAACTTCCTTTACCCCTCCCTCCAACCTTTCCTAGGCCGACCCTACCCCGCCTTCCCTCCACTACAGATTTATACACTCCGAAGTCACTCTGTCTCGTTCCATTCTCTCTACATGTCCAAACCACCTCAACAACCCCTCCTCAGCTCTCTGAACAATCGTTTTGGTAATCCCGCACCTCCTCCTAATTTCCAAACTCCGAATTCTCTGCATTATATTCACACCACACATTGACCTCAGACATGACATCTCCACTGCCTCCAGCCTTCTCCTCGTTGCAACATTCATCACCCATGCTTCACACCCATATAAGAGCGTTGGTATAACTATACTCTCATACATTCCCTTTTACTTCCATGGACAAGGTTCTTTGTCTCCACAGACTCCGAAGTGCTCCACTCACCCTTTTCCCTCATCAATTCTATGATTCACCTCATCCTTCATAGACCCATCCGCCGACATGTCCACTCCCAAATATCTGAATACATTCACCTCCTCCATACTCTCTCCCTCCAATCTGATATCCAATCTTTCGTCACCTATTCTTTTTGTTATCCTCATCACCTTACTCTTTCCTATATTCACTTTCAATTTTCTTCTTTTACACACCCTACCAAATTCATCCACCAACCTCTGCAGCTTCTCTTCAGAATCTCCCAAAAGCACAGTGTCATCAGCAAAAGCAACTGTGACAACTCCCACTTTGTATTTGCTTCTTTATCTTTTAGCCCAACACCTCTTGCCAAGACCCTCGCATTCACTTCTCTTACAACCCCATCTATAAATATATTGAACAACCACGGTGACATCACACATCCTTGTCTAAGGCCCACTTTTACTGGGAAATAGTCCCTTCCCTCCTACACACTCTAACCTGAGCCTCACTATCCTCATAAAAACTCTTCACTGCTTTCAGTAACCTTCCTCCTATTCCATACACCTGCAACATCTGCCACATTGCCCCCTATCTACCCTATCATACGCCTTTTCCAAATCCATAAATGCCACAAAAACATCTTTACCCTTATCCAAATACTGTTCACCTATATGTTTCACTGTAAACACTTGGTCTACACACCCCTACCTTTCCTAAAGCCCCTTGTTCATCTGCTATCCTGCTTTCTGTTTTACTCTTAATTCTTTCAATAATAACTCTACCATACACTTTACCAGGTACACTCAACAGACTTATTCCCCTATAATTTTTGCACTCTCTTTTGTCCCCTTTGCCTTTATACAAAGGAACAATACACGCTCTCTGCCAATCCTAGGTACCTTACCCTCTTCCATACATTTATTAAATAATAGCACCAACCACTCCAAAATTATATCCCCACCTGCTTTTAACATTTCTATCTTTATCCCATCAATCCCAGCTGCCTTACCCCCTTTCATTCTACCCACTGCCTCACGAACTTCCCTACACCCACAACTGGCTCTTCCACACTCCTACAAGATGTTATTCCTCCTTGCCCTACACACGAAATCACAGCTTCCTGTCTTCATCAACATTTAACAAATCCTCAAAATATTCTCTCCATCTTCCCGATACCTCTAACTCTCCATTTAATAACTCTCCTCTCCTATTTTTAACTGTCAAATCCATTTGTTCTCTAGGCTTCCTCAACTTATTAATCTCATTCCAAAACTTTTTCTTATTTTCAACAAAATTTGCTGATAACATCTCACCCACTCTCTCATCTGCTCTCTTTTTACATTGCTTCACCACTCTTTTAACCTCTCTTTTTCTCTCCATATACTCTTCCCTCCTTGCATCACTTCTACTTTGTAAAAACCTCTCATATGCTAACTTTTCTCCCTTACTACTCTCTTTACATCATCATTCCACCAATCGCTCCTCTTCCCTCCTGCACCCACTCGCCTGTAACCACAAACTTCTGCTGAACACTCTAACACTACATTTTTAAATCTACCCCATACATTTTCGACCCCATTGCCTACACTCTCACTAGCCCATCTATCCTCCAATAGTTGTTTATATCTTACCCTAACTGCCTCCTCTTTTAGTTTATAAACCTTCACCTCTCTTTTACTTACTGATTCTATTTTCCTTGTATCCCATCTACCTTTTACTCCCACTGTAGCTATAACTAAAAAGTGATCTGATATATCTGTAGCCCCTCTATAAACATGTACATCCTGAAGTCTACTCAACAGTCTTTTATCTACCAATACATAGTCCAACAAACTACTGTCATTACGCCCTACATCATATCTTGTATACTTATTTATCCTCTTTTTCTTAAAATATGTATTACCTATAACTAAACCCTTTCTATACAAAGTTCAATCAAAGGGCTCCCATTATCATTTACACCTGGCACCCCAAACTTACCTACTACACCCTCTCTGCATGTTTCTCCCACTTTAGCATTTAGGTCCCCTACCACAATTACTCTCTCATTTGGTTCAAAAGTTCCTATACATTCGCTAACATCTCCCAAAATCTTTTCTCTCCTCTACACTCCTCTCTTCTCCAGGTGCATACACGCTTATTATGACCCACTTTTCGCATCCGACCCTTATTTTAATCCACATAATCCTTGAATTTACACATTTATATTCCCTCTTTTCCTTCCATAACTGATCCTTCAACATTATTGCTACCCCTTCCTTAGCTCTAACTCTCTCAGATACTCCTGACTTAATCCCATTTATTTCTCCCCACTGAAACTCGCCTACCCCCTTCAGCTTTGTTTCGCTTAGGGCCAGGACATCCAACTTCTTTTCATTCATAACATCGGCAATCATCTCTTTCTTATCATCCGCACTACATCCACGCACATTCAGACACCCCAATTTTATAAAGTTTTTCTTCTTCTCGTTTTTAGTAGATTTGTACAGGAGAAGGGGTTACTAGCCCATTGCTCCCGGCATCTTAGTCGCCTCATACGACACGCATGGCTTACGGAGGAAAGATTCTTTTCCACTTCCTCATGGACAATAGAGAAAATAAAAAGAACAAGAGCTATTAAGAAAAAGAAGAAAAACCTAGATGTGTGTATGTATATATATGCATGTGTATGCCAGTGTAGTGTCCTAAAGTGTAAGTAGAAGTAGCTAGATATACCTGTTATCCAGCGTGTTTATGAGACAGAAAAGACACCAGCAATCCTACCATCATGTAAAACAGTTTCAGGTTTCTGTTTCACAGTCACCTGGCAGGACGGTAGTACCTCCCTGGGTGGTTGCTGTCTACCAACCTACTAGACATATATAGATACAAAATAAAATTTATAACAGGTGAGAGAGACTAACAATTTTGTATAGACAGTGAAATGCATTTCAACTTTTTGGTGACTAATTAGTGACCACAGTCAAGAACCATTTCTGGAACATGACATGATAATGTATTAATCAAAATAAGTAATTATTAGCCACAAAAAAATTTAAAAAGTTTAATTTAAAACTGAGTAAGCAGACCAGTAATGGTATGATGTTTTTCTGATGTACATGAATCAGGAGTTACTATACAAAACAAGCCATAAAACTGAATATGTATAAATAGAGAGCAAAACTCGCCAAAAGGAGTTAAACTATGATTATGGTTAACAGATTAATTGTGGAATCATTGTCACTGAGTCCAGATTTAAGTCATTTAATATGAATTCTTTCTATAATTCTTAAATAGTATAGAGTATTATATGTTTTAGCTTTATATACTGGGACTTCAAATTTCTGCTTACCATGACTTCTTTTACATCCTGCGCTTTTAAAGTTTCATAATTATTTTCATTATTATGGATTAGGACTTTGCACTTTTTCACATGGAGCTTCATCTCCCACTTTTCGAACCACAGCATCAACTTGTCTGTTCCATTCTCAAGTTCATTGGTCTCTTCCTCTTGATTTATTTATTGGCCTATTTTTGTGGTATCAGTAAATTTGCCTATGTCACTTTTATTTCCCCATCGATGTCATTAATGTAGATGATGAACAACAAGGAGCCCAACACTTATCCTTGTAGAATACCACTTGTGACTAATTCCCATTTTGATTTTCCCCCATTTATGCAAACACACTTGTTATCCATCTTGCTATGCCATGCTTAAGAGAATTTTTCTTCCAGTGCTATGTACAGCCACTGTTTTTAATAGTCTTCTATGCAGGACTGTACTAAAAACCCTACAGAACTTCAACTAAACAACATTGTATTCTTAATCATGATCCATTATTTTAAATGCTTTATTGAAGAAGGCCAATAAATTTGTTAGGCAAGAACAGCCCCTTCTAAATCTGTTTTGTGACTCATTAATCAAAATATAATTATTAAGATGGCTTTTAATTATATCATCTGCTATTGATACTAATAATTTGCCTACCATTTTCTACATCTGTGGTATGAGATCCGTTTATAGTACAGTGGACCCCCGAGTTTCGTAAACCCCGGAAATCGTACATTTATGTAAATATAATATTGTAAGTGCTTGTGGAAAAGTATTTTTGGGGGTCTGAAATAGACTAACCTACGTGACATTTTTTCTTAAGGGGGTAAATTCGTTCGGTAATGGCACTTGAGCAGACTTCAGGAGTGAAGTTTTTACGAAACTCGGGGGTCCACTGTACTGTAATATATTAAGCAGACTAGTTTGTTATTTACTACATTCCATTTTGCACTCTTTAATTACTCTTGAAAACAGTTCGTCAGGGCCCAAAGACTTATTTTGCTGTAATTGATCTATTTGTTTGGTAACCGTGTCCCTACTGACTGTGATATTTAATTTTTCATGTCATTTATAATTATTAACTACTTGGACATCATTTGTGTCTTCTAATTTAAAAACCATCAAGAAATAATTATTAAAAAAAGAGAGCATTTCCTGTTCATTATCAGTAATCTGTCCAGAACTAGTTTTAAGTGTTTTTTATTTTTCCCATATTCTTGGTCCTGTACACCTGAAAGAATTCTTGCAGATTTATCTTGGGTTCCTTTGCAGCATTAAGTTTATAGTCTCATTTAGTTTTCCTTATCCCCTTTTTTTGACCTCTCTTTTGTTCGATGTGTCTGTAAATTTCTCTCTTCTCTCCGAAGAAATATTTTAGTTTCCTGTTCATTCATTTAAGATCATTTATATTTGATTTAATTTGTCAGAGGGGAATAGAGTGGTACCCCAAGTTTCAGCCACCTCCCAACTCGAATAATTATGTAAGTGTATTATTGTGAGATGTTAGGTGTAGATAAACATTTGTCAACCATAACCAGACGCATTCGTCTGTTTGTTTATATCCTCCACTTCTCTCTCCTCTCTCTCATTTACTCGTTCTCTCTCTCTCATTTATTCGTTTTACCTTGTTTACTCATCTCAACCTACATTAAGACTACAAATATTTTAAGGTAAGTAATGAATGTACTGTACAGTGGACCCCCGGCTAACGAAAAATCTTCATCCCAGAAGCCTGCTCAAGTGCCATTACCGAACGAATTTACTTCCTTAAGAAATAATGTCATGTAGGTTAGTCTATTTCAGACCCCCAAAAATACACTTCCACAAGCACTTACAATATTATACTTACATAATTGTACGATTTTTGGGGTGTTCGTTAGCCAGGGGTCCACTGTATATGCATTTTATCGCTCTAGGGCGCTTTATATGTTGTAGTATATTACATGTGGGTGGGGTGGCCTGGCTGGCTACCATACCTCCTACACCTGACTGCCTACCAATAAATACTACTACTCACCTCTCACCCTACATTAAGACTACACATATTTTTTAAGGTAAGTAATGAGTGTACTGTACAGTGGACCCTCGGTTTTCGTTGATAATTCTTTCCAGAAGGCTGTTCGAATGTCATTACCGAACGAATTTGTTCCCATAAGGACGAATGTAAATTAGATTAGTCGTTTCAGACCCCCAAAAATACACTTACAAAAATACACCTACATAATTGTTCGAGTTGGGAGCTGTACGAAAACCGAGGGTCCACTGTATATGCATTTTATCGCTCTGGGGCACTTTATATGTCGTAGTGTATTACGTGTGGGTGGGGTGGCCTGGCTGGCTACCATACCTCCTACACCTGACTTCTTACAATAAATACTGCTCACCTCTCACCCTGCATTAAGACTACAAATATTTTATGGTAAGTAATGAGTGTACTGTGTGTGTATTTTACTTTTTATTATTTTTAATGCCTAGACATTCTTGGCAATAAAATAACATTTTCTCTGTTCATCAGTCACGTCTCCAGGCCCCTCTTATATTACTGTACTCTTGCTTTCTATTTTGAATTTTTATTCACACAAAAAATAGAAGATTTACTGTTATGCATACTACTGCATTATTGTAATACTAGTTGTATAAATAATGTCAACCCATTCGTGACTGCATATTAGAATGGCTAGTTGGACACTTATTGGACAATGACGCCATTTGTTTACTCTTGAACATCGGCAAAAATCGAACATTTCCGCTACTTTGAGCTCAATTTCAAGGTCTTTTCCATCGTGAAACCAATCAAAATCATCTCTATTTCTGTAATATGTCTTCCATTTTATTAAATGAGACCAAGAAAATGAGAATACAACCATAAATACTATACAAAAATACACCTCAAAGTCGGCATTTTAATCCAAAAACACTGTCGGAGTTTTTTTTCTCATTATGCACTGCGTGCTGCAGGATTTTTTTATACTGCGCACACTGACCATGCAGACCCATTCTCTCACACGTGGGCCTACCAGCTTTCTCTCGCTTGATTTGAAGCCACTAGAATTTTGGCATACTAATACGTCAAAAACACTGGCTCGTAAGTCATATATGTACAACAGAAACAGTCAGAAGGTTAAAGCTTGATATACTCTAGAAACAGCCCCCTTCCAGTGAATCGGCCATCATTTCTATCCCTGCCCTAGATTTATGCACCCTATTCCTGTTGCAGAAGTGGTACAAATTATTAATAAATGGTGCTGCAGTTGCTCTGGACAACCATTCATAACCTACATCACTCCTTGGCAAAAATGTCAAAAATGTCTCTTCCTTTGTTTTAATTATATCTGTTGCTGTTCCATACCTGGTAAGCAGGTCCTCTCTTCTGTGCTTACCAACATCATTTCCTCCAGCTCTGAGGCAGATAACAGGTTTGCTTCCATTACCTGTGATCTTGCCAAAGGCTGGACTCTCTGAGTAGAAATACTCTCTAAACTCATCAAAGGTATATGCTTCCTAATCTGCTAACTCTAGCCTCCATTGTAGCCTCAGGAAAACACATCTGCCTCTTCCCATTCCTGATACAAAATGCCCTGTTCAATACACAAATAACCCGCACATGGGTTTTTGTTCCTTGCCCTGTTCATAAAGCTATTTTGAGAATCCCTTGCTACAAAATATTCTTACAGTCACTAGTGGCCTTCTTTGTATCCTCGATGGCCAAACCACATTTGTCTGGCAGTACAGCAAAGGAATTTATAGTCCTGACAGCAGTTTTTCAACTTTCTTCATCTTCAGCTTTAATCTTTTCTTACAGACCAATTTCTATTTGTTGCGGCTGGTATCACTGGTATCCTCTTCCTTGTTCCGGGGATAAATCATCATCATCTCCTCTCTAAGAAGGTATATCTCCTTCCCAGCTTCCTCCAGCTCTGCCTTCACCTGAAGGTACAGGTTTTTGAAACTCAGAGAAGACATCCCTAACACTTCAGTATCATTAGCACCAAGAATTCACAAGCACATCACAGCACAGAGATCAACTCACCACTGGCAAAGGTCAACTCATTATTACATAGGTCAAACTTAATCAGAAACTGTATGAGATTTAGGACTGAACTTTGAATGATATGGTTAGGTACACATGCCCATCCTGGTGAACTTATTGCATGGAGGGCTCAGATTCATCACAAGCTAGTCCTAATACTAGCAGACCAGTGCATTACCCACTGGATGTCACCTTAAAAAGATTCATGCAACTAAGTATATTTGTATACACCATAGGACGGTTAGCATGGGTCCCACTTTGACCACAATGCAAGTTTTTACAACAAATCTACAGCAGCATGGCTGTCTTGTGCTTGTGCTCAAGTCCCATTAAAACTATTATGAATGAATCAATAGTTTTTAGTGCTAGTGTGAGATTCTTCTGTAGAAATCTACAGGGGCCCATGCTTACCTTCCTATGGTGTGTAGAAATGTGTATACTGTACCTGGAGTATACCTGGAGAGGGTTTCGGGGGTCATTGCCACCACGGCCCAGTCTGTGACCAGGCCTTGTGGTGGATCAGGGCCTGATCAACCAGGCTGTTACTGCTGGCCACACGCAAACCTAGTTGAATGAATCTTATTAGTTTAGCATAGTCCAGTGGATAGCCCAATGGCTTGCTATATTAGGCATGGGCTAACATGGGTTTGAGCCCTCTGTGTGGTGAATCGTTTACAATTGTGTCTCCACGATTTATCAAGTCACCCATCTTGTTGCTCTCTCACCTTGACTTTTGTCTTGTATCTATTTCTTTCCCTGGCACACATTGATATAACTTTTTAATGTATCTTCCTTTATTTACTGCATTTAAAATTCATTTGTTTGGCTGGTGGGATGTACTGCATAATTTCTAATAGTGCCATATTTTTCATTTGTTTACTGTCTTTGATAAGGTTGGCGAAGGTCGAGCTCTCTATAACTTGGGTAACGTGTACCATGCTCAAGGTAAACATCTGGGACGTATAGGTCCTCAGGAACCTGGTGGATTTAGTGATGAAGTTAAACACTGCCTTCAAAAAGCTGTTGAATATTATGCGTGAGTATTCCTATTGCTTTTCTTTATTGTATTGACTTCTTTAATAATACATAATAATCACATTAATTATAAAAATTTTTTTTTTTCATCAAACCGGCTGTATCCCACCAAGGCAGGGTATACCTGGAGAGAGAGTTCCAGGGGTCAACGCCCCTGCGGCCCGGTCTGTGACTAGGCCCTAAAAGAAAAACAAAAATTTATCTTTTTAAATTTAGTACTGTATACAGGAGGAGGGGTTACTAGCCCCTGGCTCTTGGCATTTTAGTCACCTCTTACGACACGCATGGCTTACGGAGGAAGAATTCTGTTCCACTTCCCCATGGATTTTTTTTTTTTTTTACACGTTGGCCCTTTTCCTCTGAGGCAGGGTGACTCAAAAAAGAAAGAAAACCCCAAAAAGAAAGAAAAAACTTTCATCATCATTATTCAACACTTCCACCATCACTCATACATAATCACTGTCTTTGCAGAGGTCCTCAGATACAACAGTTTAGATGTCCCTCCAAAATGCCAATATCAAAATATTATAATTAATTATCACATAAGCTATAGGTTTCATATGGGTGTAAAAAGCTTCATTTCTTTCTAAAGTTTTGCAGGACAATAAATATTTAAAAAAATGAATCCTTGTCTACCCTTCATATAATAGTGTACAGTACTATTAAATTTTGTATTTGTGAGTGGACATTTGCTGCATATACAGCATTCCATGCATATGCATTAGTTTATCTTCATTTTCCTGCAAGCACCAACAGTCAGTATTTCTATAATTCTGTGAAGTTATGTATACCATTTATTTTATAGTGCTAACCTGCGTCTGATGGAGGAACTCAATGATCGATCAGCTCAGGGTCGAGCATGTGGAAATCTTGGCAACACCCATTACCTCCTGGGAAACTTCACTCAAGCTATAAGCTATCACAATGAGGTGAAACACACATCTAACTATTCTAAATGGACAGAAATGTTGTGGATATGATGGCTGCTGATAGTAATGTTGAAAGCTAGAATATGATAGTACCTTACTAATTGTATTTTCATAGTAATACTATAGAAAGCAGAATCAAGATAAAAATTAATGTCTTTTTGGGAATTTATTGCTATAGTACAGTATATGTGTGCTCTAATTGTATTATGAAGTATGTGAAATAGTTGGATGTTTCAGTCACTAATGTGAATAATTTTTCTAATACATAATTCATTTCCCACCAAGGTAGGGTGAGCCAAAGAGTCTTTCCAGAAGTGCACAAACATCACAATTCTTAGCAAAATAGAGTAAATAAAAAAATATTGCTGCAATCTTTCGTTTAAAAAATACATTAGGTTGTGAGTACTGCAGGGCTTCCTTAAGGCCTCAGCATCTTTAGTACAGGGGTTTTAATAGTAATAGTAATCATGTCCATCAAGAATTTTGTCCAGGTCCCTCATGATATCATAGTCCTATTTTTAAAGCGTCACAAATATTATGAATATTGTTGACATCACTTCATATATTTTATATTGGTAGTACATGTAAGATCTTAAAATAAAAGTAAAGTGTTTTCATTTGTAATTTTCAGAGATTAGCCATTGCAAAAGAGTTTGGAGATAAGGCGGCAGAGAGGCGAGCACATAGTAATCTGGGAAATGCTCATATATTCCTGGGAGAATTTGAAACAGCAGCCGAACATTACAAGTAAGTACACTACTGTACAGTGAGCACAATCTTAACAGTACAATGATTATTCCAGTGTCATGATCAAACAGCCACTCTCAATGCAGCAAGATGACAACAGTGCTTAGCCAAGATGCCATCCCTCAAGGCATATTTTAGGAGGACAATTAGTCCCTGTACATCCAGTTGATACAGAGTAACCCTCTACAAGCTGTACATCTGCCAGCAACAGCCACACTTGCATGAATGTGATAAGGAACCCTGTTCATTGTTTTGCACTCTGGCGAAATTGTTGGTGTTTTGTCTCAGTACCATGGCAGGTAAAATTCTACAAACTACTAACATTCGGTATATTCCTTATTTTCTTGAAAGTAGATAAGGAATATTACTGCTTGGCTTACATCTTCAGTTATAACAGGTTTCCATGGAAAAATGGGAATACCCTTATGTAAAGTTCACTTTGTGTCATTGTAATTAGGCTATTTAGTGGTTAATCCAAATGAAGTGGCTTAACCATTTGGTGATTTGTTCCTATGATATTTACAAATTGTAATTAGCTTGTTACATAATAAAATGGCAGTAGTTGAGATAATATATTCATTGATGAAAGAAAGATGTAAGAATGTATTTGTGTGACTTATTCAGTGTAAAATGGTTAATAATTGTAACCTATTTTATGCAGTGAACAAAATGTAGTTCAGAAACTATTGGAGTCTTAAAAAAATCATTTAAGGCTTGTGTAAGTAAATGAGATTAAATTTGATGACTAACAATCTTCTCTGTGGCTCACTGAAGGGTAATAAAAATGATATCTTTATAGGAAAACCTTACAACTAGCTCAAGAGCTAGGTGACCGTGCAGTCGAGGCCCAAGCGTGTTACTCCCTTGGTAACACTTATACACTTCTCAGAGACTATCCCATGGCCATCCACTACCATCTACGACATTTAGCTATAGCAGAAGAATTGACAGATAAAGTTGGTGAAGGCCGGGCTTGCTGGAGTTTGGGAAATGCTTACTCAGCCACAAATAATAATGAGAAAGCCCTTCATTATGCTACCAGACACTTGGATATTTCAAAAGAGGTAAGAAAACTTAGGGCATACATTGCTTAATGAATTTCAGTAGTTAAAATTGTCACTTAATAATGAGAGTTGTACGGCATCGAGAATTGTACCAGAGTAAAGGTTTACAAATGCGTATGTAATACAGTACATGCATATTGTTAACCCTTTAAGTGCATTATTCAACCAAGGTCAAATTACCAGGAATTAATTTTTTTGTCCTTAAAGTGAATGCTTGACTGTAGTCTACTTCTAATAAATGCCTTCCTTCACTAGGAAGTTTTCTTTCAAGCTTTAGAGAATACTGTTGATATTTCACATGAAAAAAAAAATAGTCAGCATGAAAAAACTCATGAATAATTAAAACTATGTGAGATGCTCTTCAGTAAAATCTTTGTACTGTAGTATATCGAATCTCATGAATTATGAACCTTTTGAATTTTGGAGCTCAACTATAGTAGGTGTCATAAATATGCACATGCTTTTAGCAGACTATTTGCCTGACAGCTTCAGAAAGTGCCAGGGCACCTTTTTGCATGGAAAACAGTTCCCTCTTGCCATTCTGTCAAAGCCAAAAGATTAGGTAAATGCTTGTGAAATTCCATACTTTATTGAGTGGCCTGGTAACTCACCAAACTTAAATCCGGTAGAAAACATTTGGAACCTTATTAAATACGTATGAGCTTCATGGAATGGACATGTCCTCTAACCCCATAAATCTTGAGTACCATTAAGCAGGTTAGCCTTGTCAGTGTCTAGGAGACTTAAGGATTGCATCAAGATGAAGAGTAATCCTACAAAATACTATTGTATTTGAGGAACCTATAAATATTTCAGTGATACCTCGCATATCCGGCCTGCCATTATCCGAACCTCGCCAATATCTGAACAGGTTCTGGGAAAGGGCAAAATTCTAAAATTATTACTGAAACATCCAAAGAGCCGTTCGGATATGGCAGAAGGCTAAATCAAACTTGGCACGCACTTTAGTGTACCGGTTGGCCACTAGGAGCCGAGCTCTTTGCTGTGTTTTGTCCTAACTATCTTGTGTATGGCACCAAAGAGGGCCAGGAATGTGCTTACTCTAGAAAAAAAGAGGGAAATATTTCCGCACGTGGATGCAGGTTGGTCCAAGGCCGGGGAAAAAAATACAGAAGACGACGTGCAGGACTGGCTCGAGTGTGAAGAAGACGACCGTGGTATGCACTCTCTGATGGATGCAGAGATTGCAGAATCAGTGTTACAGCCAGAACATTACGAAAGTGACGACAACCCATTGCCTCCAAGACCAAAAACTTCAGCAGCAAGGGCAGGTGTCGAAACACATTTGGAGCATCCACTGTCCACAGCCCATTTGAAAAGTTATGGTCCTGTGGTCCGCGAAATCCGGGAGGCTGTTATTCGAGCCCAGACGTCGTCTGGTCCCACCTCCAGATGATGTTGGACTCGTTTTTTAAACCTATAACGCCGTCGCTGATGGCGATATGATGGTATGGATGTGCATTTTTCCCCCTCACGTATCTGGAAACTCCGTGTTTCCAAACCGGTCTCAGCCCATAGAGTAGTTCGGATATGAGAGGTATCACTGTAGTTTATGGTGAGTATTCTTATTATTTATGTGATCTGTTTGTATGTGTGCATATTTATGAAGCCTATGTTATACTAGTATGTGCATGGGATTTTTTGTGTAAATTAATGTTTTTAATTGTCAGGGGAACGCCTTCCCCTGAACAAAATATTGATGGAAAAATTAAATAATAGTAAACTGAAGGATATTTATAATAAGATAGTTTTTTCTGGATTTTAATATAAAATTAAATAGAAATAAAAAAGAAATATATCCGTTGTGGTTCAGGTCTGTTGGTGAGACAGGAGGTAATAACCGGAGAGGGGGAGAATAGATGATGGTTGTCTCCGAGTAGGTGGTATGTCTCCGGAGTAGATGGTGAATCTCCTGGGACCACTAGGTTGAAATACACACTGTAGGTATCCAAAGGGAGGCGAGATCTTCAGCAACACCCTCTAACGCACACAAGTTAGAAACTAGAGAGGAGTTGTTGTGGAATTCCCGTTAAGTCCTGGAGAACCAGTCCAGCGGCAGAGCTGATAATAAAGAAAATATTCTGGTTACCATAAGTCTTAAAACATTTAAGATAAAAAAAGGTGTTTCAAGATGACTAAGTCACTACTGGTAACCAAAGAAAACATAATAATCAAACAAAAGAACTACTCCTGGTAGCTTGCCTTACCTGATTCGGAGAAGAGTGAAGGTGAAGTGACTTTCCACTCCCCAACCGACACCAGGTAAGAGTCATACTACCAGGAGTAGAAAGTAAAAACCCTCAGACAACCGGGAACAAGAGTTTAGCCCCAGCCCGCTAGATGGAATTGCTGGCTGTAACTCGTTAATAATGCTCCCGGCTGACTGAACAACCGTTACCTTATTTACAACCACTTTTCCCTCACAATACCCCCTTCCAAAACTTATGGTCGGAGGCAATAAGTTAACACCAGAGGAAAAGTATTAGGTATATGACCTCGGCTCCGCCAATCTGCAAAGTGGGTCGAGGCACGAGATACCAGGCTTTAGATTTATATGATATTGTGGCATAACATTCCTTCTCCACTGAGGAGTATATGTACCATCAAATATTTCAGTGGCTTGCTTGACAATTTTGGGACTTTAGTTCCACCTTTTGAAAGTAAGGTGGACAACTGGACAGGCTTTACAGAATTTATAAATGTCGGAGGACATCCCCGGCCAGAAGTACAATTCTCTGATCGTGTCTAAGGTCCTCCGACGTGTAATATGGCCCGAGACTGTTTCTTCATGCGTACTTCTTATAATAGTCTTACGACAATCCCTGGGGATGACCAATAGACTTCTTCCAACATAGTTGGGATTGTCAGAGGTTACTATAGTCCTGTATAAAAGATTACCCTTGAACTCAAATTTGTATGTAAGGTTTTTTCTTTTAAATACGTTGCCATTTAATGCTAGCTTTCGGGTTTTCTCTAGGGAAGGACAAGTCTTCTGGAGATCTTCCAAATCTAGGTGTGACAGATCAATAGGTTTACCTTTTGAAAGAACTAAAGGATGGTTTGGTTTTACCTTAGATTGAGCTCTGGTAAGGACGTTAACCAAGTCCAGTTGTGTGGAAGATTCAGTCACCTGTGGTATTTCCTCAGTTTCTGTGCAGATTGGTTTAGATGACTGCTTCTCTAAGGTTTTTCCAGGAGCTTCACGATTATCCGAATGCTGAGTTGAGTTATCCTGATTAATCACTTCTGGAGATTCTAGGGAAGAAACAGAAGGATCCAATTTATCTTTTCCGGAATCATTTGAAAACCTTACACAGTCTAATTCAGATGGGAAGGTAGCCCCTTTTATGTTCCCAACCAAAACAGAACATGAAGTTATTGGGGCCACCACTGCCTCTACCCAACCAGTAAACCATTTGCAGTTAATAAAACATCTGAGAGTAGGAAACACATCACTTCGTCCTAAATAGTCAGTTAATTTAGTACTTTTATACCGAGTTGAATCTAAGTTAGGAAAGAGTTTACTCGAAATAACAATGCAAGAACACCCAGTATCTCTAAGAATGGTGGATACCTTCATGCCATTAACAGTACCTTCACTAAAAGGTGCGTTAATATTAGCTTCGGTGAAACATGTTCCAATATTCTCACCTTTGTTCTTGGGACAGTCTGGATGTCTGTGTCCCAATTTGTTACAGTTATAACATTTTACTGGAAGTTTCTCAGAGGAAAAGGGTTTGGATAACTCAGATTGTTTAGGCACAACAGATTTATATCCACTACGCTCTTTAGGGTAGTTGTTATGAGCGCAGGCATATATATCTGCCGCTTGTGCCATTTCAGAAGCCGTGTGAACGTCGCGTTCTTTAATAAAGATCCGTAAGTCAGAGTTTACAGAAGAAAGAAATTGGTCTCTTACCATCAGGTCACGTAATGAATCAAAGTCATGATCAACTTCGGCACTATCAATCCAACAATCAAACAATCTGAAAAGTGTTGTCAGATACTGCATGTAATTTTGATTGGGGGATATTTTAGTGTGCCGAAACTCAGACCTGTAATGATGGGTGGTCTTCTTGAAAGCCTGTAAGATAGCTTTCTTAAGTAGAGGATAATCAGTGATTACGTCAGTTGGTAAGGTGGAATATACGTTTAAAGCTGTACCTGATAGAAGTAATCCAAGCCTTGTAGCCCAAGAATCTGAGGGCCACTCACAGAGTGTGGCAGTGTTCTCGAATCTGGTGATATATGCCGCGATGTCATCCTGCTCTGTGAAAGGTGGAATTTGAGGCATCCTAATATTAGATTCGTGGGCAGGGTATTCTAGTACCCCTTCATCTATTTTATGCTTAGATAGCTCTACCTTCTTGGCTTCCAATTCCAACCTTAACTGTTCTAACTCCCTCTGCTTTGACTTTTCTTCAATCTCCTTCATCCTGAAGGCTACTTCCCTTGCCTGAACTCTGTCTTCTCTAGCTATCCTTTCCTGTTCTCTTTTGTCCTCACGAGCAATCCTTTCATTTTCTCGAGTTATTCTTTCCTGTTCCTTTTTCTCTTCTCGAGCTAGTTTTTTCCTCTTGTCTTTCTTCTTTTCTTTTCTCTTCTCTAGCTAGTCTTTCCTGTTCCTTTTTCTCTTCTTCCTGTCTGGCTAAAGCCATTTTAGATGTAATATAAATATCGAGAGACTGGCCTGTAAATCCCATGTCTTTTCCAGCCCTTAACCAGAAATCTAACGAATCCATAGTAAGAAAATATAATACAAACCAAACAAGTTGATCTTAAATTAACAACTGAAACGACTGTTTCAAAAGAGGGACCTCGTCCACACACTTTCTAAACCTTCCCAAAGAAGAAAATGAAATAATATTTTCAACTTGGAAGTAAATCTAGTGGGCTCAAAAGCCTTCACTAAGATAAATAAACACGGTTCACCCAGGAGGGGTTATTATGGAAGTTCCTCAGGTCCAACAATAATGAGTAAACTTCTAAACCCAACCCAAGAACCAAACAACTGTAAGTCAAAGACTACCAGTAATGACTTGACACCTCAAAGATACGAACTCACCCTTTTCAATCTTAAATGTTATACTCACGAACCAGTAGAACCATCAGGAAGATGTAGCCTCAAGAGTTGTATCCTGGCAAGGTCGCCATTGTCAGGGGAACGCCTTCCCCTGAACAAAATATTGATGGAAAAATTAAATAATAGTAAACCGAAGGATATTTATAATAAGATAGTTTTTTCTGGATTTTAATATAAAATTAAATAGAAATAAAAAAGAAATATATCCGTTGTGGTTCAGGTCTGTTGGTGAGACAGGAGGTAATAACCGGAGAGGGGGAGAATAGATGATGGTTGTCTCCGAGTAGGTGGTATGTCTCCGGAGTAGATGGTGAATCTCCTGGGACCACTAGGTTGAAATACACACTGTAGGTATCCAAAGGGAGGCGAGATCTTCAGCAACACCCTCTAACGCACACAAGTTAGAAACTAGAGAGGAGTTGTTGTGGAATTCCCGTTAAGTCCAGGGAAATCTTGCTCGTAAGTCATGCGTCTGTCCTGGAGAACCAGTCCAGCGGCAGAGCTGATAATAAAGAAAATATTCTGGTTACCATAAGTCTTAAAACATTTAAGATAAAAAAAGGTGTTTCAAGATGACCAAGTCACTACTGGTAACCAAAGAAAACATAATAATCAAACAAAAGAACTACTCCTGGTAGCTTGCCTTACCTGATTCGGAGAAGAGTGAAGGTGAAGTGACTTTCCACTCCCCAACCGACACCAGGTAAGAGTCATACTACCAGGAGTAGAAAGTAAAAACCCTCAGACAACCGGGAACAAGAGTTTAGCCCCAGCCCGCTAGATGGAATTGCTGGCTGTAACTCGTTAATAATGCTCCCGGCTGACTGAACAACCGTTACCTTATTTACAACCACTTTTCCCTCACATTAATAATTGTCAAATTTTTCTAATGATCTAATATTTTACACATACATAGTGCAATAACTTTTTAAATGCTTTTGGCCTATTGAATTAATAAACTTTTATTTATTTAAAAAAATTATAATTTTTCTAAATTTCCAACAGAAATCTTTCTTCTTCTTTCAACACATCGGCCGTTTCCCACCGAGGCAGGGTGGCCCAAAAGAAAAAAAGAAAAACGAAAGTTTCTCCTTTTACATTTAGCAATATATACAGGAGAAGGGGTTACTAGCCCCTTGCTCCGGGCATTTTAGTTGCCTCTTATGACATGCATGGCTTACGGAGGAAGAATTCTGTTCCACTTTCCCATGGAGATAAAAGGAAATAAGAACAAGAACTAGTAAGAAAATAGAAGAAAACCCAGAGGGGTGTGTATATATATGCTTGTACATGAATGTGTAGTGTGACTTAAGTGTAAGTAGAAGTAGAAAGATGTACCTGAAATCTTGCATGTTTATGAGACAGAAAAAAGACACCAGCAATCCTACCATCATGTAAAACAATTACAGGCTTTAGTTTTACACTCACTTGGCAGGACGGTAGTACCTCCCTGGGCGGTTGCTGTCTACCAACCTACTACCTAGGTTCCAACAGAAATATGTATATAAAATCCTAAAAAGTCAAAACAGAGATACAGTGGACCCCTGGAAATCGGACATAATTCGTTCCAGAATGCTGTTCTAGTGACGTTACCAAACAAATTTGTTCCCATAAGGACAAATGTAAATTAGATTAGTCCGTTTCAGACCCCCAAAAATACACTTACATAATTGTTCGAGTTGGGAGCAGTACGATTTCCGGGGGTCCACTGTATATTAATTTTGAAGTCCATTTTTCGTGGAAAATTTATTCCCTGTGAAATGATCTCGAAATCCTATGATGCGGTCATAATGGTTAAACTAAAAGTACAGTGGACCCCCGAGTAACGAACACCCCGGAAATCGTACAAGTATGTAAGTATAATATTGTAAGTGCTTTTGTAAGTGTATTTTTGGGGGTCTGAAATGGACTAACCTACTTGACATTATTTCTTAAGGAAGTAAATTCGTTCGGTAATGGCACTTGAGCAGGCTTCTGGAATGAATTTTGTTCGTTACTCCAATAAAAATATTTTTATAAAAAAAATGAAATTAAAGGAATTCTTAAGAGCACTCAGGAAATTTGCAATGCCTGCCCTTTAAAGGAGGGGTTTGGGATATTGGTAGTTTGGAGAGATATCTAAACTGTCGTATCTGAGCGCCTCTGCAAAGACAGAGATTATGTATGAGTAATGGTGAAAGTGTTGAATGATGAAAGATTTTTCTTTCTTTGTGGGTTTTTCTTTCTTTTTGGGTCACCCTGCCTCGGTGGGAAACAGCTGACGTGTTAAAAAAAAAAAAGTTTTTTTACTTACGTATTTGAAAGTTTGACGTAAACCACCCTCAGATTGGAGACAAGACTGGTCAGGCTGCAGCACAGATGAACCTCACGGACATCCGCAAAGTTCTTGGTCTTCCCCCAACTCCAGTTGATTCAGAATCTTCTGAATCTGCAGAAGATGCCAAATCAAGAACTCGAAGGAAGTCTATGGAAAACATGGATCTTCTCAAGGTATTCCTGTGGCTTTTAAGAATAGTTGTCACTTTTCCAAGCATGAACTTATCTTTAATAGAATTTTCAAGTTATTTAACCTTTCTAAAAAACTATGTATTGACTTAAAGTAGCCTGTTGATCACTGAAACTGTGATGAAGTGATCACTTTAGTGTCTCTAGCCTCTCTCTTTTCAGCAAGCTTCAAAAGTTATCTGTAGTTGGGTGAAGTGATTGACATGTATAATTTCCTTTAGTCAAAAAATAATTTGCTCTAAATTATTAATGTGAAGTAAAGTTTTTTTTTTTATAGATAGCCTAGTAGATGGTGATTACTGTCATAATAACCTATTTTGAAAAAGACGAGCAAGAGTTAAGAAATTGTATGTTCTTGCTCAGAAAAGTACCTCTTTGTTGAACTTCAAGTCAGTTTTTTTAATTAAGTGATCACTAAGAGTTTATGATTACACAACATTGTCTCAGATGTTTAATTTGGAAATTGTGATGCTTGAGTATAGATACAATGATCAGCGCTTTTCTGTTTAGCAGGGAGGTAAGCTGAAGTCAGTCCCTATACTCATGATAAAGATTCACTATGCCCATCGACACTACACATAAAGGGGTTAAAAATACCCAGTTACAGGTTATGAACTTGCTGTCTTGGTATTTACTTGGGTATTTTGAGTTTCCCACTTTGCAGTTACAACTGCCTCTGCCATTATTGAGGTGGTGGTTCACCAGAACTCTTGCATCGAATAGGGTTCTGTGTATGGTTCAGTGGATCAAGAACAATATGAATCAATCAATGTTCAGTGATGTAATTGATGCAATGAGAGTTGAAGATCCAGATAGATTTTTGTTGTAAATTTAACCCATCCTACAAATTATATGCAGTATGTGACATTAACACAAATCCTTCAGTATACAAAAGGCACAACACCGTGATTGGAACAATACACATATAACCCATACATTGGAGAGAGGACCTTATGACGATATTTCGGTCCAACTTGGACTGTTTACAAAGTCGAACCGAAACATCGTCATAAGTTCCTCTCTCCTATGCACGAGTTATTTGTGTAATACAAAAGGAAAGTAGATAAGATACCTATGCATGCAGGACCTGGCCTGGATTCCCAGAAATTTTGAAAGGGTACTAAGACACCTGATTGCTGACTTAATGGAAAAAAAAAACAAGCTACACAACCTATTTTAACATAGCTTTAGAGCAGGAGGATATTTCCTATTACAGTTATTAGACCATTGTGAGAAAAGTACAGAGGTCTTGGAAGAAAACAAGATGATGTAATTTACACAGATTTTGCAAAGGCATTTGATAAATATAACCATTTAGTAATAGCTCATAAAATGAGGTCAGTGGGTATAAAAGGAAAAGTAGAAAAATTAATATTTAAATTTCTAGCAAACAGATCACAAAAGTGGCAGTAAACTAAACAAAGTCTAATCTCTGCAAATTAGAACATTCAGTACCCAGAGGCACAGTCCTAGTACCATTACTGTTTCCCATCCTCATAGCAGGCATATCATCTCATATCATCTTTTGTAGAAGATACCAAATAAGTATGAAAGTTACCTAGGTAGAAGACAGGAAAATTATAAACATATCAGCAAAGTTTTCAAGTGGGCTAATGAAAACATGACATTCAATGTTGATGAGGGGCTCTAGATCTAAGGAAATTGGACCTGTGCTCCAATTCATTGAACTGGTCCTGAATGCCTTTTATTTCCCATGGGTTTAATGCTCCCCCATGAATGTAATAATAATAATTAGGTATGGGACGAATGAAGACCTCAGATAAGCATAGTATCCAGACCCCAGAACACCATATCATAGAATGTAAGGAACAGGTAAAAGACTTAAGAATAATTATGTTAGATGATCTGTCATTTGAAAAACATAATAAAACAAATGCACCAAAGGGCAGGAAAATAACTAGGTGTGCTATGAGAACTTTCAACACAAGAAGGATGTCAGTGATAGCACTTTTCGAATCACCTGTACCCTCACGATTTGAATATAATAGTTCTGTGTCCACAGAGCTTTTCAGAGCAGGAGAAGTAGCAGAGCTGGAAAATGTACACAGGTTTTACACTGCCTGCATAGAATTATTAAAACATCAAAGTATTGGGAATGCCTCAAAGCACTTGGATTATTATCTCTTGAATGGAGAAAAGAAAGATACCTGATAATATGTACATGATCCCTAAAGTGTACACTGTTCTAACAATATACTGGTGTTAAAGATATGGAAGAAAGTGTGTAATAAATCTAGTGAACAATAGAAAAGGTCCATGGATATAATTAGAGAACACAGCATCAACATTCGTGGTCCAAAACTCTTCAATACATTACCAGCAGGTATCAGAAATATTCCTAGGTAGTAGGGTGGTAGACAGCAACCGCCCAGGAGGTACTACCGTCTTGCCAAATGAGTGTAAAACGGAAGCCTGTAATTGTTTTACATGATGGTAGGATTGCTGGTGTCTTTTTTCTGTCTCATAAACATGCAAGATTTCAGGCATGTCTTGTTACTTCTACTTACACTTAGGTCACATTACACATTCATGTACAAGCATATATATACACACCCTCTGGGTTTTCTTCTATTTTCTTACTAGTTCTTGTTCTTATTTCCTCTTATCTCCATGGGGAAGTGGAACAGAATTCTTCCTCCGTAAGCCATGCGTTGTCGTAAGAGTCGACTAAAATGCCGGAGCAGGGGCTAGTAACCCCTTCTCCTGTATACATTACTAAAGTTAAAAGAAACTTTGTTTTCTCTTTGGGCCACCCCGCCTTGGTGGGAAGCGGCGATTTGTTGAAAGAAGAAGAAGATCAGAAATATTACTGAAATGAAGACAGAAGTTATCAAGTGCTAGATCGGCTGGGTTGTAATGACTATGTGAGCCTGCAAGCCACTAGCACAAACAGCCTAGTTGACTATGCAGTCAGCAGGGAAATCTGGCCTCAGGTTGCGCTGCAAGATTAGAAGCTTTCGAATTAGTCACAGGTATGACTGCCAGGTGTCATGTGATCATATCTGACAGTAGCATAAAAATATGGGTGGAAGGGGGATACCCAAGCTAAAATGATAGGGAAATCTGAATTACTGATGTTGACAGACTGTTATCCTTAGTGATTTATCAAACAGTACCAAAAAAAAAAAAAAACTTTTTAATTTTTCAAAACATTGTATTATTTCATGATCCTGAAAAGTATAATAAAATAATTCTAACATGGTATGTTCTATTAACCCTTTCAGGGTCCGTGCTGTAGTTCTTCGACTTTGAGTTCAGGGTCCAAATCGTAGTTCTACGTCATGAGCTCAGCTCACTCAGATAAGCTGTGGCTGTAAATTTGGCCTGGATATTAGAGAATACATCTATGTGGTAAGTGTGCACCACATAAAACAAATCCTGCAGCACACAGTACATAATGAGAGAAAAAAACTGAAACCGTAATTTTCGATTAAAACAGCGACTTTGCAGTGTTTTTTCGTGTACTTTTTATAGATGTATTTGCGATTTCTTGATCTCATTTGATAGAATGGAAGATATATTACAGATATAGAGATGATTTTGATTGGTTTTAGTATTGGAAATGGCTTGAAACTGGGCTCAAAGTAGCAGAAATGTTCAATTTTTGCCAATGTTCAAGAGTAAACAAATGACCTCACACATCTAATACATGCCAGCTGGTGGGTCTAATATACGTTCACAAATGTGGTGATGATATTTGTACAATTATTACAATATTGCATAACAGTAAATCTTCCATTTTTTGGTTTGAATAAAAATTCATTATGTGAATAAAAAATCAAAATGGAATTCATTTGTAAAGACTAAAACGTAACTAATGAACAGAGGAAATGTTAGTTTAGTGCCAGGAATGCCTGCATTGTTTATTCTGCACCCTATTTTGAAATTGGAATATTTTGAACTTTGAGTTAAATTGGCTAAATTACCAATTTCCAATCACTTTATTTTGTAGTTGAAACAGTTGACTGGGCGATTTCTTGTGCTCAATCGATAGAATAGAAGTACAGTGGACCCCCGAGTTTCGTAAACCCGGAAATCGTACATTTGTAAGCATAATATTGTAAGTGCTTGTGGAAAAGTATTTTGGGGGTCTGAAATAGACTAACCTACATGACATTTTTCCTTAAGGAGTAAATTCGTTCGGTAATGGCACTTGAGCAGACTTCAGGAGTGAAGTTTTTACGAAACTCGGGGGTCCACTGTAATACTAGTGAAATAGCAGCTTGCTTGCTTGCCATTCCTTCTTGCTGTAGTAAACTGAGCTAGGCAGCCTCCCATTTTATCTAGCTAATGTTTTTTTAGAATTTTTATCATTCATTTGATCCCAACTTGTATGGTAGAACTGTATCAAAACAGTTGGAAAAGAAAATTTGGTGTGCACTAAGATCAAGCATCCACCACAATATATGGTCCCACACTTTACACTAACTGCATATTCTCATGTATCCTATGGGGATGTGTCTACTCAAGCTATAATTCTACAGTTGTTGTACATGTTGGTGACTTAATAGAGTGAAAAAGTGTGTAAATAAGATAGGTGTGTGTTAGAGAGATCTGGACTGTGGAACACAGGCACCACCATGAAACCAGAGTTGACTGCCCATACACATCAGCATATTTATGTTTTGAGAAACCTCTTGCCTTGATAGGCAAGGAAAAGCAGTGTTTACCCTTTATATAACTGTCTAACAAAATGAAGAAAAATACATGGGCAAGTCTTCACAGCTACTAACAATAAGTTGAGGGTGCTAGTGGAACACCCATTTTCTCTAGTGTACTGCTGTCTCTGGTGTTGTCAGAGCATATGGTGTACCAAGTCTCTCCTTACTCTTGCACTAGACATGATATCATTGGCCCCTTCATCCATAGATCTACCAAATAAAAGTCAAGAGTCAGCTCCTTTTGCACCCCTCCATGACACTGCCTTCCACGTTATTAGTTTTTAAGTACTGTTTATTATTTTTGGTTATTACTTTTTCATATGCATTTATCTTTGTTATATGATTTTTATGGGGTAGGTATGGTGAGTTCCCATTTGTTTGGTGCAATTTGGTCAAGAAATGTGTTTTTAATTCTACAATTGTGTTCACATGTACTGAGAGCAACAGCACGTCAAGTCATAAAAACCATTTGACTCCACTACCCCTATTAAATATGTTCCACACACGCCTATTTGATATCCAAGCCCATCACTTACAAAACCTCTTGACCCTCCCACCAATCATTCTTTGGATGACCCCTACCCTCTTTCCCTCCAATACAGACTTATACACCCTCCAAGTCATCCTGTTTTGCTCCATCTTCTGTAAATGTCCAAACCATCTCAGTAACCCTTCTTCAGCCCTTTGGATAATACTTTTAGTAACCCGCACCTCCTCCTAATCTCCAAGCTCTGAATTCTCTGCATAATATTCACGCCACACATTGCCTTCAGACACGATCTCCATTCCTCAGCTTCCTCCTTGCTTCAGTTTTTTAAAACCCATGCTTACACCATATAAGAGTGTTGGTACCACTGCTCATAAATTCTCCTTTTTGCCTCTGTGGATAACTGTGTCTCCACAGATGCCTCAATACACCAACACCTTTTCCCCCCCTCATCTTTCATAGACCCATCCACTAACAAGTCTGCTCCCAAATATCTGAACGCATTCATTTCTATACTCCCTCCTTCCAATCAGATATCCAATCTTTTATTACCTAAATTTTGTTACTCTCATCACCTTGCTCTTTCCTGTTAACTTTTAATTTCCTTCTTTTTAACACCCTCCCAAATTATCTACCAATCTTTGCAGCTTCTCTCAGAAACTCCCAAAAGCACCATGTCATCAGCAAAAAGCATTGACAACTCCCATTTTTTTTTTTTTTTTTTTAAACACTCGGCGATTCCACCAAGGCAGGGTGGCCCGAAAAAGAAAAATTTTCATCATCATTCACTCCATCACTGTCTTGCCAGAAGGGTGCTTTACACTACAGTGCTTTACACCCCTCCTTCAGAGTGCCGGCACTGTACTTCCCATCTCCAGAACTCAAGTCCGGCCTGCCGGTTTCCTAATCCCTTCATAAATGTTACTTTGCTCACACTCCAACAGCACTCAAGTATTAAAACCATATGCCTCCATTCACTCCTATCAAATACGCCTACACATGCTTGTGGAAGTCCAAGCCCTCGCACACAAAACTTCCTTTACCCCCTCCCTCCAACCTTTCCTAGGCGACCCTACCCCGCCTTCCCTCCACTACAGATTTATACACTCTCGAAGTCACTCTGTCTCGTTCCATTCTCTCTAATGTCCAAACCACCTCAACAACCCCTCCTCAGCTCTCTGGACAATCGTTTGGTAATCCCACCTCCTCCTAATTTCCAAACTCCAATTTCTGCATTATATTCACCCACACATTGACCTCAGACATGACATCTCCACTGCCTCCAGCCTTCTCCTCTTCAACATTCATCACCCATGCTTCACACCCATATAAGAGCGTTGGTATAACTATACCTCATACAGTTCCTCTCTTTACTTCCTGGGACAAGGTTCTTTGTCTCCACAGACTCCCGAAGTGCTCCACTCACCCTTTTCCCCTCATCAATTCTATGATTCACCTCATCCTTCATAGACCCATCTGCCGACATTCCACTCCCAAATATCTGAATACATTCACCTCCTCCATACTCTCTCCTCCAATCTGATATCCAATCTTTCGTCACCTATTCTTTTGTTATCCTCATCACCTTACTCTTCCTATATTCACTTTCAATTTTCTTCTTTTACACACCCTACCAAATTCATCCACCAACCTCTGCAACTTCTCTTCAGAATCTCCCAAAAGCACAGTGTCATCAGCAAAAAGCAACTGTGACAACTCCCACTTTGTATTTGCTTTTTTATCTTTAGCCCAACACCTCTTGCCAAGACCCTCGCATTCACTTCTCTTACAACCCCATCTATAAATATATTGAACAACCACGGTGACATCACACATCCTTGTCTAAGGCCCACTTTTACTGGGAAATAGTCCCCTTCCCTCCTACACACACTAACCTGAGCCTCACTATCCTCATAAAACTCTTCACTGCTTTCAGTAACCTTCCTCCTATTCCATACACCTGCAACATCTGCCACATTGCCCCCTATCTACCCTATCATACGCCTTTTCCAAATCCATAAATGCCACAAAAACATCTTTACCCTTATCCAAATACTGTTCACCTATATGTTTCACTGTAAACACTTGGTCTACACACCCCTACCTTTCCTAAAGTCCCCTTGTTCATCTACCTGCTTTCTGTTTTACTCTTAATTCTTTCAATAATAACTCTACCATACACTTTACCAGGTACACTCAACAGACTTATTCCCTATAATTTTGCACTCTCTTTTGTCCCCTTTGCCTTTATACAAAGGAACAATACACGCTCTCTCCAATCCCTAGGTACTTACCCTCTTCCATACATTTATTAAATAATAGCACCAACCACTCCAAAATTATATCCCCACCTGCTTTTAACATTTTATCTTTATCCCATCAATCCCAGCTGCCTTACCCCTTTCATTCTACCCACTGCCTCACGAACTTCCCCTACACCACAACTGGCTCTTCCACACTCCTACAAGATGTTATTCCTCCTTGCCCTACACACGAAATCACAGCTTCCCTGTCTTCATCAACATTTAACAAATCCTCAAAATATTCTCTCCATCTTCCCGATACCTCTAACTCTCCATTTAATAACTCTCCTCTCCTATTTTTAACTGTCAAATCCATTTGTTCTCTAGGCTTCCTCAACTTATTAATCTCATTCCAAAACTTTTTCTTATTTTCAACAAAATTTGCTGATAACATCTCACCCACTCTCTCATCTGCTCTCTTTTTACATTGCTTCACCACTCTTTTAACCTCTCTTTTTCTCTCCATATACTCTTCCCTCCTTGCATCACTTCTCTTTGTAAAACCTCTCATATGCTAACTTTTTCTCCTTACTACTCTCTTTACATCATCATTCCACCAATCGCTCCTCTTCCCTCCCGCACCCACTCGCCTGTAACCACAAACTTCTGCTGAACACTCTAACACTACATTTTTAAATCTACCCCATACATTTTCACCCCATTGCCTACACTCTCACTAGCCCATCTATCCTCCAATAGTTGTTTATATCTTACCCTAACTGCCTCCTCTTTTAGTTTATAAACCTTCACCTCTCTTTTACTTATTGATTCTATTTTCCTTGTATCCCATCTACCTTTTACTCCCACTGTAGCTATAATAAAAGTGATCTGATATATCTGTGGCCCCTCTATAAACATGTACATCCTGAAGTCTACTCAACAGTCTTTTATCTACCAATACATAGTCCAACAAACTACTGTCATTATGCCCTACATCATATCTTGATACTTATTTATCCTCTTTTTCTTAAAATATGTATTACCTATAACTAAACCCTTTCTATACAAAGTTCAATCAAAGGGCTCCCATTATCATTCCACCTGGCACCCCAAACTTACCTACTACACCCTCTCTGCATGTTTCTCCCACTTTAGCATTTAGGTCCCCTACCACAATTACTCTCATTTGGTTCAAAGTTCCTATACATTGCTAACATCTCCCAAAATCTCTCTCTCTCCTCTACACTCCTCTCTTCTCCAGGTGCATACACGCTTATTATGACCCACTTTCGCATCCGACCCTTATTTTAATCCACATAATCCTTGAATTTACACATTTATATTCCCTCTTTTCCTTCCATAACTGATCCTTCAACATTATTGCTACCCCTTCCTTAGCTCTAACTCTCTCAGATACTCCTGACTTAATCCCATTTATTTCTCCCCACTGAAACTCGCCTACCCCCTTCAGCTTTGTTTCGCTTAGGGCCAGGACATCCAACTTCTTTTCATTCATAACATCGGCAATCATCTCTTTTCTTATCATCCACTACATCCAGCACATTCAGACAACCCAGTTTTATAAATTTTTCTTCTTCTCATTTTTAGTAGATTTGTACAGGAGAAGGGGTTACTAGCCCATTGCTCCCGGCATCTTAGTCGCCTCATACCGACACGCATGGCTACGGAGGAAAGATTCTTTTCCACTTCCCCATGGACAATAGAGAAAATAAAAAGAACAAGAGCTATTAAGAAAAGAAGAAAAACCTAGATGTGTGTATGTATATATATGCATGTGTGTGCCAGTGTAGTGTGACCTAAAGTTAAGTAGAAGTAGCTAGATATACCTGTTATCCAGCGTGTTTATGAGACAGAAAAAGACACCAGCAATCCTACCATCATGAAACAGTTTCAGGTTTCTGTTTCACAGTCACCTGGCAGGACGGTAGTACCTCCCTGGGTGGTTGCTGTTACCAACCTCCAACCTACTACCTCCCATTTGTATTAGATTTTATCTTATAATCCTCTTTCTCCTCAACACCCTTGCATTCACTTCTTTTACAACTCCATCTATAAATATGTTAAACAACCTTGTCAAGGCCAACATCTCTGTCTTAAGACCTACTTTTATTGAAAATAATCCCCCTCTCTTGTACATACCTTAATCTGTACCTCTCTCTTCATAAAATCCTTAACTCTTTTCAGTAACCTCCACCTATTCCATTTCACTTGCAACAGTGTATTTTTTTTTTGTTGTTTTTAATATTTTTTTTTTTGTTTACCTTAACACCTGTATCCCACAAGGAGGCTGACTCAGAAAAAGGAAACTCATTCATCATTATTCATTCAGTCACTGTTTTGCCTGAAGTGTACAGACTTCAATTTCCATGGTCTTCCAACTGCAACATTCCCACCCTCCTTCTAACTGGTTGACCTTCCTCAACTCCAACAGCACATCCATTAAAAACTACTTGTCTCCATTCCTCCTATCTAACATGCTCCACACAAGCCTGCTGGATGCCCCTAAACATTTCTCCACACGGGGTAGCTCACGTGACCTCCCACAGTTTGAAAGGTTAAACTCCTGTCTTTCCCATGTACTTTTTTTTATAGACATTAGCAATTTCTTTCATAAAGCAATGTGATGAATTGAGGAAAGACATTCACATGCTCATCTGCATAAACTTATGGGGCTAGGGGCAAAAGGGGAAGTAGAGATTTTGATAAAATTGCCTGATTTGGACAAAGATACCAATTTGGAGAAAGAATAACTTTGTCATTTAAAATTTCTTTTTAATCTATTAAACCATTATGTATATCCATGCAGTTTTATTTTTTTGATATATATGCAATACTGTAATGCTATATAAATTTTGTATGGTGGGTGTTCAAATATCAATGTTAAATGGTGGTAGAAAAAAAATTGTCAACCCATGTTCCATCCACAAGAATTAGTACAGTTTATTACACTGTATGAACACAAGCACCTTCTCGCTTCTTCTATGCTCTTTCCAGGTCCAGAAAACATTCACTGTGACAGTTAGAGCTGCTCAACAGAATCATTTTCAGGTTAAAATATACTTTGATGCATGTTTTTTTGTTTTTATAATGCATTGTCATCTTGATGTTGCAGTGGCACTGCACAGCAGCCCGTACCTAGTGCAGTGTTGATTAATCTTACTTATTATTCAGTTTGTGTGTTAACATTTAGTGTTTTTCTTTGTATTTTTTAAATAACCAGTACATTTTTTACCATAACAACAATCTCCTGTCAAACAGTGACCAAAGGAAAACATGTTCACCATCTTTCATTCAATATCACTATCTTTCCAAAATATACAGACATCCCGATTACCCTCCAACCACATCCCCACCCCCTCCTTCAGAAGGAGCCACTGCCCTTCCACCTCCAGGATTAAGTCCCATTAACAAGTTTCCTTGAATCTCTTCATAAAATTTACCTTTTCACCTCCAACAGCACATCCATTTAAAACCACTGGTCTCCATTTTTTTCCTTTTTAACATAAGCCTGCTAGATGCTCAAGCCCCTAAAAAATCAAAATGGCTTTACCCTCCTTCTCCCATTCCTGGAACAACCCCCCCTCCTCCTTCCTTCCATCCTTGTTTCACCCTTTTTCAGCCTATCATTATCCATCCTCCACACCCAAACCCCTCAACATCCCATCCTCAGCCCTCTGATTTATACCCTTGGTGACCCCCCAATTCACCTTTTAATTTCTAAGCTCCAAATTCTCTGCATGATATTCACACCACATGTTACTCTCAAACATAGCATCTCCACTACCTCTAGCTGCTGCCTGCTCAGCATTCAAAATTCATGCCTGGTACATTACCATTTTGCCTCTGTAGATAAACTTCTTTTCAGAGATTAGATATCATTCACACAGTTTCAAAAGAAATTGTTGCCAGGTGCAAGTGCACCTAGTACCTAGGGATAGAGGCGCTAGTCATCTCAATGTAATACATATAAATCTAAGATCATGCTTACCCAAGTCCTGTCGTCAGCTGAGGTACATCATCTGACTTAGGATACCCATCTTAATCCACACTCCTGGAACTGAATATGGTACCTTGTAGGTTTGTCGGAAACTCTACTCTGCCGTGATACAACCTTCACGAGTATCCCATGACACTAGATGGGTGTCTTGGGACTTTAGCACTGGCATCTTATATTTCCCTGGCCCTCATCTTGGAGGGCATGAAGATAACAAACACATTAACTTCTTCCCAATCTTACAATAATGTCTTCATCCAGTTTCTGATGTCACATTCTTGGTCATCAGCATGTAACCATCTGAGTTACACACATTTTTAATGCCAGATTCCCTGGTGCTGTGTTCTCCCAACTTTGAAGTTAGCACCCAAATTCAATGTTTCCTAATTACAGTATCCAAAGTGTTTATTGATAGGTAACTTGTGAATAAATTTTATTATTTGCAGGTTTTCTTGTGGCACCTATTTTTGTCAGGCATTGCACAAGACTCTTAAATTTAATTTATGACTAATCATAGAATTTCATTTAAATTTGTTAATGGCTTTCTCATACTCAAACCCCTTTTTTTTTTATTATTCTTCTTAATTCAATCAGTTTCATTATTCTTTCTTAAGTCAGTCAGTTCTGAAACAAAATTTATTATCCATACAAAATTTTATATTATTTGTGGACTGTAAATTTACAATCATTTAGGAATATAACCCTCACTAATTTGGAATCTTGATTTAATGGATTTCAGATTGAATAGGACAAAATCTGGAGACAATGGGCAAAGTCTGCTAAATAAAAAATGGTTCATTGTTATAGTGTGCTGGTAATGGATTTCAGATTTAATGGACGAAGTCTGTTAAATCAGAATTATCTATTATTGTTATGGACAATTGTGGATTTAGTAGGCAAAATCTAGTTTAATCAAGAAATGTCTGTTGTTTTTGCAGTCTGCTGGGCCAGTTGATTTTCAGATTTACCAGACAAAGGCTGTTAAGTCTAGAAGTATCCATTATTGTTACAATTGTGGAAAAGCAGTCTCATAACTCGAATTTAACAGACAGTCAGATACATAATGGAAACTCCCGTTACCCTATTAGTTCATTAAATTGAGGGTTCATTTACTTTTGGCTGGGTTACTGATCTTCTTCTTCTTTCAACAAATCGGCCGTTTCCCACCAAGGCGGGGTGGCCCAAAATGAAAAACAAAAGTTTCTCCTTTTACAATTAGTAATATATACAGGAGAAGGGGTTACTAGCCCCCTGGGTTACTGATATATGTACTTAATTGTAGTAATCTTGTACACATCCATCTTAACCTGATCTAGACTATAAACTGAAGGTCACATATGGTAACCATAGGACTTAACATACTGTACAGCCTCTCCTCACTTAACGACGGAGTTCCGTTACTAAGACCACGTCGGTAAACGAATTCGTCGCTAAACAAGGAGCATACTATAATGGTAGTGGGTTTGTGTCAACCATCTTTGACCCATGACCACAACACAAGGCACAGATCACTTTTTGATATACCCCGTGTCCATATCAACCTATGTAAAAATTCTATGCACATAAAGGGCCCCAGAATCTGGAATTCATTACCAGTAAATACTAAAATAACCTTGTCTGAAAATCATTTTAAGACACTTCTCAAAACCACCTTCTTCTTTCTTTCAACACGTCGGCCGTTTCCCACCAAGGCGGGGTGGCCCAAAAGGAAAACAAAGTTTCTCCTTTTACAATTAGTAATATACACAGAAGAAGGGGTTACTAGCCCTTGCTCCCGGCATTTTAATCGCCTCTTACACCATGGCTTACGGAGGAAGAATTCTGTTCCACTTCCCCATGGAGATAAGAGGAAATAAGAACAAGAACTAGTAAGAAAATAGAAGAAACCAGAGGGGGGTGTATATATATATGCTTGTACATGAATGTGTAGTGTGACCTAAGTGTAAGTAGAAGTAACAAGACATACCTGAAATCATGCATGTTTATGAGACAGAAAAAGACACCAGCAATCCTACCATCATGTAAAACAAATACAGGCTTTCGTTTTACACTCACTTCAAAAACCACCTACTCACCCTTAATTAAATACTAATACTCAAAAATACCCAATGTTATTTTCCTATAAGATAATTTTCATTTTTACTATTATGGTCTATTATATTACTTTAAAAATGCTCAATGTTATTTTCCTATAAAATAATTTCAATTTTACCATTATATTACCACCTACTCACCCTAACTAAATACATTCGGTAAATTACTTTTAAAAATGCTAAATGTTATTTTCCTTAAGATTATTTCAATTTTACTATTAACTACCATCCTACTAAACACTTGTTACAATGTAGTATCACCATAATGTAATTTAAACAATGAAATATCATCATATTGTAATCTGAACAATATTTAAATAAGTCAATCTCAATCAATTTCTCCAATATTATGTACATAGTCTATAATCCATTAGATTAAGCTGCCCCTAATGCCATGGCATATCAGTGGCTCTCATTGCACTTCTGTGTAAACTTCTATGTAAAATTGCGAAGAAATAAAATTTGTATTTGTATTGTTTTAATGTCTCCTTTGCACCATTTATAACATTTTTATTATATTTTTAAATGTTTTTTACAGTATACTGTATATTGTAATAAACAGAATAGAGGAAATTAGCTCTAATATACATTATTTAGGTATGCATACTGGTCAGAGAGCCTGTCGTAAGTCCAAGTCGTTGGTAAACGAGTACGTCGCTAAGTGAGGCATCTAATGCCTTCTCTTGTTAGGCTTTTCTGACTCAAGGTGGTCTTCTTTGTCAGAAATACATACAACAAAAATAGAGCACAGGTGCACAGGAGTGTAAATAGAGGGCAGTCTGGTGAAAAGTGATCTGACAACATATTACTATCATTATAGAAGTTATTCAGACTGGTTTCTTTTCCTATTAGTGGCTTATTAGACATGAATACAAATTAGTATTTCATACTTAAGAATACTATAATATACTCTTGTGGCATAATACATTATATACGTGTGTAGCAAGTATGCAAACATAGATACAGTAGCAGGTTGGTAGACAGCAGCCATCCTCAAATTTAAACTCTGTGAAATATTATAAACTGGCAGGATTGCTGGTCATTTATTTCTGTCTCAGTGAACACATAAAAGTAAATCTTTCAAGCTTTTACTTGCATTCAGTATACAGTGGACCCCTGGTTATTGGCCATAATTCGTTCCAGAATGCTGTTCGAGTGCCGTTACCGAATGAATTTGTTCCCATAAGGAATAATGTAAATTAGATTAGTCCGTTTAGACCCCCAAAAATATACTTACAAAAATACGCTTACATAATTGTTCGAGTTGGGAGCAGTACGAAATCTGGGGGTCCACTGTACATCAAGCTTTACCTTACTTATTAATTCTGTAATACATGTACAATATTTAATATCTAATATATGAGGCCTGGTCTGAGATCTGGACATGGGGGCAATGATCTTGGAACCATTAACAGACATAACAGGTACTATATATAAAGTAGTTTTGCACAGTATCAGTCCCTATTAGAAAAACAGCACCACATTTTAAGGTAAGTAAACTTTTAATGAATCTTTCGTGAAAAATATTAAAGTTTACGGTTATAAAAAAAAAAAAAACCTTATGGCACTAATGTGTTGTGGGGTTCTTTTCATAGATTTGGTAATATAAACAGACGATGAGCTTGGTTTTTGGTAGCGTTTAATGAGGCGTTGGATATATGGGAGCTGAGAGCCTATGCCTGTGTCCGCCTAGTATGCCTACCCCAAGGGAACTGGCTGGTGGGCTCGCACGGCACTGGGGCATTCAAAAGGCAGGCCTATGATTGGCTAATGCCAGATCACATGGGCAGAGGTTGGAAATCACGTGAACAGCCGTGGCGCAGCCGTTAGAAGTACGAACCGTACACTAAAATAAGGGTAGAATACAGTGTCTGTATTTGCTAGGGGTCTTCCTACCAATGTAATTATATTATAAGGAGTTAACCAGTCCATGCGTGTCGTAAGAGGCGACTAAAATGCCGGGGGCAAGGGGCTAGTAACCCCTTCTCCTGTATATATTACTAAATGTAAAAGGAGAAACTTTCGTTTTTCCTTTTGGGCCACCCTGCCTCGGTGGGAAACGGCCGACGTATTGAAAGAAGAAAGAAAGAGTTAACCAGTATTTAGATAAGTATAAATCTTTATACAGGATTATCCTCATGTTATAAAGGCAGTAAAACCCAAGTATTTATTTGGTGACTAAGGACAGTTTGTGTTAATACAGATTTTTTTCAGTGTTAGCATCCCTCATTTATTCATATATTTAGCTTTTAATTTGCTCTTGTTATGTGTTAAGATGCTTTACTTCAGATTATTTTTATTATCTGATGAATAATAATTTTATTGTAGTTGGAATTAGATTATTGTAAATGACTCTTATGTCAAGAACTTGATAGTAAAATTTGTAATTTAGTACAAGCTTGTCTGTCTGTGCCTTAAACCTGTATTTTAGTACCATCCCAATTACTTCAGATTACACAACTAAATAATGGGTTGCTCTGGAAGTGTGTTCATTCATTGATTAAGGGAGTCCTTGCGGACATTTCAGATGACGCCCGATGCTAAAGGCGTACTTCGGAAATACCAGAGTGAAGATGCTGGTATTGGCTCACTGTCCTCTGATGACTCCCATCCCGTAAATGGCCCCTCCTACAACACTAGTTCTCATGCTGATAAAAATGTGCGTGTCATCTCTTCATCTAGCAGCTTGATAAAACACCATTCAGTTACCTGCTTTTTTACAATAAATTTTTCTACATTTTGTCTTGAAACTGTAATTGTCACGTACAATAATTGTATTTTTAGCGAGAATAATTTGCATATCACTGTAATTCTAAAGCCTGTTTTTGTATTGAGTCAACAGATGAAATTAACAGTAGATTTTGCTTCCTCTGCCTATACTCACAAGTTTAATATAGTAATGTAAATTGCCTCTTCTTCTTATAGTATAGTATGTGCACTGTATATGTTTTATGTATAGTACAGAGCCTGTATACACGTATATCTTATGTATTGTGTCATACCTGTATATATCTTGTCAAATCGTACAGTACTTTTATGTCTTATGTTGTATAGTACCTGTATAGGTCTTATGCACAGTACTGTACCTGTATGTCTTGTTATGTGTAGTACAGTTCCTGTATATGTCTTTGTTATGTGTAGTACAGTACTTGTATGTTTTGCTATGTGTATTACAGTACATACTTGTATGTCTTGTTCTGTGTAGTACAGTACTCGTATGTCTTATTATGTGTAGTACAGTACTTATACAAATCTTGTTAAGCATACCTACTGTGACTTTTGCTCTGCTATGCATCATCTGGAAAACAGGTTTCACTTATTATTGCTCTTTTTGACTTTTAGGAAATTACGTTTATGGGTATCCCTCAACATTCGCGTTTTCCACTTTCACGGGCTTCACACATTCGCGAATTCCCGGCCGCCAAATTCCCAGCCGCCAAATTCCCACCCACCAAATCATATACACACACAACCCGCACATATAAAAGGGAGGAGCTTACGACGACGTTTCGGCCCGACTTGGACCATTTACAAAGTCACACTAACACACAGAGACGGAGGAAGGGGTATTTATAGGCAGGCAGACAGGGGAGGGTACAAGAGAGTGGGGAAATAATGGAGTAAGTAGTGGAAGTGGTAGTAGTAGTAATAGTAGTAGTGGAGACAGTCATATTCTAGGAAGGGAGCACTGCAATGAGGCTAGCGGCCCGCAAGGGTGGGACGAGAACACAGAGGGAGGAAAGGCGAAAAAATGAAGGACAAATACAAGGCAAAAGAAAAGAAAGGAAAACCCATAGTCGCCGCCTGGTTGAATCCTCCCTTATACACAACTTTCCCTGTATGAATCTTAGCCCTGGCTTTGTCTCTGTTGATGCTTTCCTCTCTCATTACATTGTTAAATGCTCTAAACTTCAGAACACCCGTGACAACCTGATTCCTTCCCCTTTCATCTCTTTCCCCTTCTCCTTTTTTCTCCTATGGGTTTTCCTTTCTTTCTTTTCTTTTGCCTTGTATTTGTCCCTCATTTTTTCGCCTTTCCTCCCTCTGTGTTCTCGTCCCACCCTTGCGGGCCGCTAGCCTCATTGCAGTGCTCCCTTCCTAGAATATGACTGTCTCTACTACTACTATTACTACTACTACCACTTCCACTACTTACTCCATTATTTCCCACTCTTGTACCCTCCCTGTCTGCCTGCCTATAAATACCCCTTCCTCCGTCTCTGTGTGTTAGTGTGACTTTGTAAATGGTCCAAGTCGGCAAACGTCGTCGTAAGCTCCTCCCTTTTATATGTGCGGGTTGTGTGTGTATTGTTCCAGTCACGGTATTGTGCCTTTTTTGTTACCAAATCATATTTAAGTTTCCTGCCACCCAAGCGTCCCTACTACCTTCCCTCTGACCCGGCAGCTAGCACCCACACCACTCACTTACTGAGTGTTTTGTTTGTTCATTATTTGTTATTAAACTACAGTATAACATGTATGTTGTACTATATAGTACAATATTTTACTATGTTTACATGTGTTTTATGATTGTTCATGGTTCAGTAGGTTAAGGAAGCAGTAAGTAATGAATGTACATACTATATAAAGGTTATCTATCTATTACATTTATTCCAAATTGATATCAGAAACATGATAAATACCCTAGAACTGTAATAAAGATGCTGAAATGAATAATATATACCATATTATATGAGTGGTAAGAGAAGCAGGCAGACCGCCACCATAAAAGATGTTTACATCAGGGTAAACATGCCTAAATCACTCTTGTTATAAGAACAAATGCAAAAATAGCATTTATTATTTTTAGAATAATAATAATTGATAACTTTCGTTTTTTCTTTTGGGCCACCCTGCTTCGGTGGGAGACGGCCGACGTGTTGAAAGAAAGAAGAAAGAATAATTGATCTGGAACACTTTAAATGTCATCAGTATTTGGTAGCTGACATTTAGAGCACTCCACGGCAATTATTCTTATTATTTATTATTAATATTAATATTATTATTTCCTTACAATATATTGTAGGGAAATAATAATAATAATTAATAATAATTGCTGTGGAGTGCTCTAAATGTCAGCTACCAAATACAGTGGACCCCCGAGTTTCGTAAACCCCGGAAATCGTACATTTATGTAAGTATAATATTGTAAGTGCTTGTGGAAAAGTATTTTTGGGGGTCTGAAATAGACTAACCTACGTGACATTTTTTCTTAAGGGGGTAAATTCGTTCGGTAATGGCACTTGAGCAGACTTCAGGAGTGAAGTTTTTACGAAACTCGGGGGTCCACTGTACTGATAATATTTAAAGTGCTCCAGATCAATTATTATATATTATTATTATTCTAAAAACAATAAATGCTATTTTTGCATTTGTTCTTATAACAAGAGTAATTTAGGCATGTTTACCCTGATGTAAACATCTCTTATGGTGGCGGTCTGCCTGCTCTCTTACCCCACTCATATAATATGGCATATATTATTCATTTCAGCATCTTTATTACAGTTCTAGGGTATTTATCATGTTTCTGATATCAATTTGGAATAAATGTAATAGATAGATAACCTTTATTACTAATATTAGTGTAATTACACAACATTTTATTAGCGCTAAGGCTAACATCCACCACCTATGACGACTCACCAGACACTACTCACCTCTCCCTCCCTACAATAGCTCCTCCCACTTCATAACGATGTTAGATGGTGAATTTAATGTATTTTTCTGTAAGCTTAACTCGTTGTATGTGTATTTTACTTTTTTTTATTATTTTCTGTAATATACGAGTTATGCAAATTAAAATAAAGTTATGAAGTTGGAGTTTCATTTTTTTTTTCTAATGTATACATATTTAATTCAACATTTGGCATCATTACAAAGTGGGCAGAGCTACAGCAGAGGGAGAAGAAGCAGTGTGTATGTAACTCTTGATTCCCCATGACACTTCACAACACTATAAAATACGTATTGTATAATTATACTATTATAGGCCTCCCTCCACAGCCAGCTCATGTCAAAATAACATGTATATAGTACATTATTTTACAATGTTTATATGTGTTTTATGATTGTTCATGGTTCAATAGGTTAAGGAAGCAGTATTGTATTATATTTCCCTACAATATATTGGGGCACCAAACATTCGCGATTTTTCAACATTCACGAGGCTCTTGATCCCCTAACCCTCGCGAATGTTGAGGGAGACCTGTATATCTTATTTTTTTTTTAGTTTACAAAACTCTCCCATTTTACTCTCTGTCTTTCTCTCTTTTTCTCTCTCTCTCTCTTGCACATGCACACGTATGTGTGTGTGCACACACAAAAAAAAACTCCACCTCATCTTGAGAAAAAAAAACTGTGCCTGTTGTGTAGTGTAGGGAGTAGAGGTTTTAAGTGAGAGGTGTCCCCAAAAATAGAAGAAAATTACACAAATAACCTACACATAGGAGAGAGGAGCTTACAATGATGTTTCAGTCGGAATTGGACCATTTACAAAGTCACACTGACAAAAAGGAGAGTAGGAGGGAGTATACAGTGGTCCCTCGGTTTTCGTGCATCTCCAAACTTGAACATTTATGTAAGTGTATTTTCGTAAGTGCTGTTGCAAGTGTATTTTTGGGGGTCTGAAATAGACTAACCTACGTGACATTATTTCTTAAGGAAGTAAATTCGTTCGGTAATGGCACTTGAGCAGCATTCTGGAATGAATTTTCGGCAAAAACCGAGGGACCACTGTATATAGGCCAGCAGATATTGATGGGAACAAGAGAGGTAGTAGGAAAGGAGGAAGAGAGGTAGTAGTAGTAGTGGAGTCAGTCAAATACTAAGAGAGGAGCACTGCAAGGGAGCTAGGGGCCCACAAAGGGTAGGAACAAGAACACAGAGGGGGAAAATAATAATAACGGACCAAATACCCAAGGCAGAAGAAAAAAAACCCAAAGGAGAAAGAGGAAAGGGGAAGAGGGAGAATGGAAAAAAAGAGAATCAGGCTAAGTCATGGGTGTTGTGAAGTTTGGAGCATTTTACAATGTAATGGGAAAGGAAGGCATCTACAGAGACAAAGGCATGACTAAGATTCATATAAGGAAAGTTGTGTATAAGGGAGGACTCAACCCTCCTTCTCTTCTTTTTGTTAGTGTGACTTTGTTAATGGTCCAAGTCGAACCGAAACGTCATCGTAAGCTCTCTCCTATGTGGGGGTTATTTGTGTATTGTTCTAGTCACGGTATTGTGCCTTTTTGTTATTTATAGAAGAAAATTATTAATATGGAATATTTTTGAGGTAAAAATAGTTCATTTAATATATTAACTCTTTGAGGGTCGGTCCCGTACTAGTACGTCATTGCAGCCAGGGTCAGTCACATACTTGTACTCATAATTTCTAGCACCTTCAAATCTGGTGGAAGAAAGCTGGCAGGCCTACATATGAAAGAATGGGTCTGCGTGGTATAAAAAAATTCCTGAAGCACGCAGTGCATAATGAGGAAAAAAAAACTCCGACCATTTTTTTTGGTTTAAAACAGCGACTTTTGGGTGTATTTTCGTATGTTATTTATGGTTGTATTCTTGTTTTCGTGGTCTCATTTGATAGAATGGAAGATATATTACAGAAATAGTGATGATTTTGATTAGTTTTATGATGACAAGTACAGTGGTACCTCGACTTACGATGGTCCCCAAACACACCCTGTTATGTAAGTTTATTTTTTTAAATGCTTTTGTAAGTGTACTTTTAGGGGTCTAAACAGACTAGTCTATTTTACATTATTTCTTAAGGAGATAAATTCGTTTGGTAATGGCACTTGAACAGCATTCTGGAATGAAAAAATATCGTAAGTCGAGGTACCACTGTACCTTGAAACTGAGCGCAAAGTAGCGAAAATGTTTGACTTTTACCGATGTTCAAGAGTAAACAAATCACGCTATGCATCCAATACATATCAACTGGCATGTCTAATATTCTTGCACAAGTGCACTGATATTATTTATACTGTTTTTACAATGATGCAGTTGTATACATAACAGTAAATCTTCTATTTTTTGTGAGAATAAAAAATCAAAATGGAAAGCAAAAGTAATGTAAAAGGGGCCTGGAGACATGACTAATGAACAGATAAAATGTTATTTGAGTACCAGGAATGTCTGTCTCGTTTATTCTGGGCCCTATTTTGAAATTGGCATCTTTTGAAATTTGTGTGAAATTAGCCAAATTGCCAATTTCTGACCACCTTATTGGGTAGTTGAAATCTGTAAATTGACGGTTTCTTATACTCAATTGATAGAAAAAATATAATTCTAGCGAAATAGCTATAATTTGAGTAGACTGAAACATTGGAATTTGCAGAAAATAAGGCTCAAAGTGGGTGAAATAGCCGATGTGTAAATATTGCTGATACAGCTAAATTCACGAGAGCATAATTCCGTTAGTTTTCCATCAAATTTCATAATTTTGGTGTCGTTATGATCGGAAAAAGATTCTATACAATTTCATAAGAATTTTTTTTTTTTTTTTAGAAAATTTTTCGACCCTGAGAACAAGTTTGGGAGAGGGCCTCTCGACCTTCAAAGGGTTAAGGAGAAATAGAATAACACAACAGTACAGTGGTGTTCTTGTTGACAATATGGCAGAGGGTACACAGTGTAAGCACAGCTATGTTTATATACCTGCAGACAAGGAAACCACTGGATGGATGGATAGAATGACTATGATTGAATATAATCAGGTAAGGCAAGAAGGATTAATAGAAAAATTAAATAAGGAGAATGTGACTTTAAAAAATGAAATACATACAGTGGTACCTGGGTTACAAGCTTAATTCGTTCCAGAAGGCTGTTCGAGTAACGATACCGAACGAATTTGTTCCCATAAGGAATAATGTAAATTAGATTACTCTCTTTGTCCCCAAAAATACTTAGAAAAGCACTTACAAAAATACACTTACATAATTGTTTGAGTTGGGAGCTGTTCGTTTGCCGAGGTACCACTGTACAGTAAAATCGCCACATAATGGTCTTCAAAAATATGGAACAAAATCCACTGGTCAATCGATTTGGAACAATGAATAAAGTCTGTTAGTTATGGAATTATATATTACTGTTGTAGTCACTGCAAACAGTTCATTATCCACCATAGTTGCCATTACCAGACATCCACTAACCCCAATTAGTCCATCATATTAAGGGTTTATTGTAGAAGTTTTAAAGGCATCCTTACAGCAGATACAGAAGATATAGATGAGCAAGCTGAAGTTATGAAAAAGAGCAAGATGATAAACTGGGAATTCTCTAAAAATAAGGATAATATTTATTCAGGAATAACTAAGTATAAAACAGAATTAGAACAGCAGGTGCAGTTAGCACAAAATATTTCTGAAAAGAGGAGAAAGTTCTAGAAGAATATAAATCTAAGATTGAAGATTATTTTGCAAAATTTGTTAGAGAAGAGGCAGAGAGAATAAAAAGTGGTATTAGCTAAAAGATTCAATGTTAGAGAAAAAATTAATCAATAAATTCAAAAGGAGATTGCAAATACAGTGTAACTCCGGATTTCGTACGCACCGAATATCGTACATTTGGATTTAGACCAGTTTTTTGGGCGAAATTTTGGTCCGGATTTCGTACCTTCACCTGGAAATTGTACATATCAGACGAGTCTGCCTGCCCAGGACGCTGCCACTCATGCGTACGTGTCTCAGTCTGGCTCTGTCACTGGTCGAGTTAGCATTACGTTAAGCGTTCATCTGAAACATTTCGTAATAATCCATTGTTTTTTGTGCTTAACTATTGAGTGCGACTGTGAAATAAGGCACCTTGGGCCCAAAGAAAGTTCCTAGTGCCAGTCCTTTGGTAAAGAAGGTGAGAAACACGATAGAATTCAAGAGATTGTAGAAAAATATGAGTGGCATACGTTTAGCCAAGCTAGCCAGGATGAATGGGAAGTCAAAATCAACAATCTGTTCCATCCTGGCAAAGAAAGTAGAAATCAAGGAAGCTAAAGTTGCGAAAGGGGTAAATATGCTAACGAAACAGAGATCACAAACAATCGAAGAGGAGGAGGAAGATAGAGGGAAGAAGGTGCCTTCTTCAGTGATTAACCCTTTGACTGTCGCAACCCCAAATCCTGAAGTGTCTCCTGGTGTCGCAAAATATTCGAATAAAAAAAAAAAATTCTTATCAGGGCGTTACTAGTGATGATGCTCCTGTGCATTAATTGCCACATACACTCCACTATATCTTGCTTTAATGGTCAAAGGTACTTTCACAGATTTCTCTATACAGTGGTCCCTCGGTTTTCGTGCATCTCCAAACTCGAACATTTATGTAAGTGTATTTTCGTAAGTGCTGTTGCAAGTGTATTTTTGGGAGTCTGAAATAGACTAACCTACGTGACATTATTTCTTAAGGAAGTAAATTCATTCGGTAATGGCACTTGAGCAGCATTCTGGAATGAATTTTCGGTGAAAACCGAGGGACCACTGTAATTGCAGAGTCCTCAGAAAGGTAAATATGGATACCTGACTTTTTTTTTTTTTTTACTGTTTTAACTGGTTTGCCTGTGGTTTAGCGCTTCTATTTGATTATAATAATAAGAATTGCCAATCAGCTTATTTAGGCATTGGAGAATTTAAGTACAGTACAGTGGACCCCCGGTTTTCGTGATTTTTTCGTTCCAGAATGCTGTTCAAGTGCCATTACCAAACAAATTTATTCCCATAAGAAATAATGTAAAGTAGACTAGTCCTTTTAGACCCCCAAAAATACACATATAAAAGCATTTAAAAAAAATACACTTACATAAAAGGGTGAGTTTGGAGCAGGACGAACACCGGGGGTCCACTGTATTACTTTTCAAGCTTCACACTAGGAAGTAACGATTGACTTACCTGTAGACCTGAGGGGTAAAGCATGAACAAATTGGGAATAGCTGTCTTATTATTAGTATATTTATGGGAATCACCAAACTGTTAGGGGTTACATAGTCTGATTGCTACCTTAAATAAAGCTGAGTTAGTGCTAATGAATCTGCGATAATTTGGGAGTTACCGGCTATAAAATTTGCATCCTACGTATAACTGCTAATGACAGTGGTACTGTACAATCCATGTTAGTGAAGAAATGTGAAACATGCAATATTTATGGTGTAAAAGTGCCCAGTGAAATGCATGAAATATGAAGAATGTCTTACCAAATGTTGTGAATTAAATAGTTAGCAAAATTTTTAATTAAATGTAATGCATTCTGTGAGAGAGAAAATATGTATAAAGAATGCAAATAAAAAAGATAAACAAAATGAAAAAATAACTTAGACCATTGAGAGAGTATGTATATTTGTCCGTGTTTGTGAGCCTTAGCTCATGAACCCTCAACTCTTAACCATTATTCAGCTGGCATGGTGAATCTGCAAGGCCATAAGACTCATGCCATATTTACATTTCATTTCATATTTGGAACTTGCCTCTTGTACAGTGCACTTGCTCACCAACCTCAGATTGAGGAAGTTTTCTTTGTGTTGGTCCCAGCTCTTGTGTGTCCCTAATTCTGGTCCCACCCAGAATGTACAGATAATATCTTTAGAAAACTGCACATTTCTGAACTAATTTAAGTGGATATTTGCATAGCCTAAAATTGCCTTGTAAGGCAATCAGTTATTTATGATTGCCATAAAAGTATTTGACCAATTTATGCTTGAAATGTACTGTTTTAACTTTATCACTATAATTACAATCGCTAGCAATTAGTTGTCATTGTTTAAAAAATTATGAATTTTGATTAAAAAATCTTACGGTATTAATTGTACCATAAAATAATATTTAGCACCATAAAATAAGCTGCATTTAAGGTAATAAGTGGTGCCTTTCTTTTATATGCTCACTTCCCCTATTGTCAGAACGTGACTACACCTCTGGTCCCACCCTTTGTGTATCTATGCATCCTGGTTCCTACCCTATGTGTGTGTCTACTTATCTTAGTCCCAACCCTGATGTTATTCCTTATTCTGGTTCCACCCCTTGTCTATCCCCTCTTCTTGGTGCCAACACTTGTGACCCTTCATCCTGGCCCAAACCCCATCTCCCTTCATATGACCTGGTCCAACCCCCATTTCCCTTCATATGACCTGGTCCAAACCCTGTCTCCTTTCATATGACCTTGTCCTAACCCTTTCAAACAGGTTATCTGTATTTACTCTGTTGATACCTCTGAGTATATGCTGTTATGTCTCTTCTGTTCCTTTATATCTCATGTTGTAAGATTGAATTCTTTAACACACCCACCAGTTATAGGTTAGATTAAGCACTGCATTTCCTGTTTCCTAAGTTGAATAATGGTAAAAGTGTGTTGGATGATGAAGTTAATTTATTCTATTTCTCATTCAGTGCTCTTAATATAAAAATAATGTGTTGAATTTGAACATATTTTCATCATACACCGGTGAATATTTATGAATTAAGAGCTCTTTTCTTATAAAATGCAAGATGCTTCCAGTTTACATATACCCCAAGTTACACAAATCAGCACTTACAGAGCACTTAAAAACTGATTAACATTTTTTCAACTCCCAAGCTGCAGTATGAACATGTGTAAAATAACCATCCTCTGTACTTCTGTATTCTATACAAGCAACTTGTTTGTAAGTTGTAAAACCTGGAATACAACTTTTTTGTACGTTATAAACCTCATGTGTCAACTTTCTTCAAATGTCAGTCCAAAACATTGTAACAAGTTTCATTCTCCTCTGTGCAGGTTGTGTAATTTTGTTTTTAATGTCTTGTGCCTTTGGAGTGTGGTGTCTTTTTTATCTAGCACTTGACTCATATATTATAACTTAACATGTTCTCAGAGGTTTTTAATACACTGTGTCAAGAAATCGTTGGTACTTTTCATAATTTGCTGTAAATTTGAAAAAAAAATATACATAATAATTTTCAAAAATATTTTTTCAGACATCAGTCAATGAGGAATCCAGTATGGACGATGATAGTTTCTTTGAGCTTCTGTCCAGGTTTCAAAGCAAAAGGATGGATGATCAACGGTGTACACTGTCCGTTGAGAGTAATAAAGAGAATCAGCCTGAGCAAGCCCAGCAGCAGGTTCAGACTCATAACAGAGAAGGAGGATCTCTCTCCTCTAATGCATCTACAAATGGTACAACTACTCCATCTGACAGTGGTGCAAGTAAGTACTTCTTGTACAATATTTATAATTTATTACTTACTGTACCATGATGTTTACTACTTTGTCCTTTCATTGTACTATAATCATTTGTAATATCTTTAAACTTTTATACCATTCTGCATGTTAGACCTATTCTCTTTCTTTTATGGAACAAAATGTGGGCACTATAAAGGAAACACTATTCTATTACTGTTGGTATACAATACCAACAAGTTGATAAATAAGACACATTAGCAATACTTGGGTATCTTTATTGCCAAAAAGTTTTGCTTGAACGGCAGGCTTCTTCAGTCTAATACAGGAAGCAGTAGAAATCTGGAAGTAATAGTAGTTTTGACATTATCATTCCATCACCATTAGTGGGAGGGGATCAGTCCCTTAGGCCTAAAGCACAGACATACGACTGGACCTTACATACAGAGTAATGGTGAGATGACGTGGCTGGAGTTGAAGCCACAAGTTGAGGCAGGCTATGATAAAGAGTGGTTCAGCAAAGGAGTTGTAAAAGAATTGCTGTGTACCAAGATACTACTGTGCTGCTGTGTCAGACAAGTATCATACTATTGATGGTTTACAATGTACCATGAAGTTGATGAATAAGACACATTAGCAACACTCTGGTATCTTTGTTAAAACATTTCACCTGCACAACAGGCTTTTTAAAAGAATCAATAGAAGCACTTTTGACACGTTAAAACTACTTTCAGAGCTCTACTGCTTCTTCGGCTGAAGAAGCCTGTTGTGCAGGCGAAATATTTCAGCAATAAAGATACCCAGGTGTTGCTAATGTGTTTTATTCATCAACTATTCTCTTGACTACCACATTAGGAGTACTATAGTCAGCTAACTACAGTCACACTGAGAGTTTAGAGTTAACTTTCATCCTAGATGAGTTAACAACTACATACCTCCATATTACCAGGGCCTTTTCATTTGATTTAGATTATCAATGAAACAAATAAAATAAACCCAGTGAGGAGCAGGGGTGCGATGGGGACAATACGGGAGCACTGTATTAACATCTGGGGTCCCAGACTATTCAACATCTTACCAGAAGATATCCGAAACACGGCTGGAACCAGTGTAGAAGCCTTCAAGAGGAAACTGGACAAGTATCTTCACCGGGTGCCAGATCAACCAGGCTATGATGGATATGTGGGGCAGCGGGCCTCCAGCAGCAACAGCCTGGTTGACCAGGCAAGCACCAGACGAGCCTGGCTCATGGCCGGGCTCAGAGAGTAGATAAACTCTCGAAACTCTTCAAAGGTATATCAAAGGTATACCCCCTTTCCCTAGCAAATTCTGCAAGCTAATTTGTTAGTCTTAACATATGGTCAAAACAAAAGTGTAGATTATTAATTTAACCTAGCATTTTATTTAAATTCCAATGCAAGACAATTTTCTACTTAAATTAAATTATTTTGTATATACAGTACTAAATAAAAGTATAACACCAACAAGTAGTAAATAGACAAAGCAGTGCAGTCTGTTGGTATAAGATTTTTGCCACTAGTAGGCTTTATCAAACGTGTGTACTCCCACTTATAGGTGAAACATTATACTGGTAAAGACTTCACTGCATTGTCTATTTACCAAAATATTTTGTTTTCTTTGCATAATCAATTGAGACTTGCAACAGCACAAAGTTTTGTCCCATGATACATATTCAATAGCATTTACATGTGTGGCTCTGTTAGTGATTTGTGGGGCACAGAGTTTAGTGCTTTATTTGATAATAATAATGTACACATTTATTTTATCAGTCATTCTGTCCATCATGTTTATAGTTCTTTTAATTGGTATTAAATAACACAGAATAGTTATTAAATAACTTAATTTCCTTGAGATGATAATGTCATTACACAATATTTTACTGCTTGTCACTGGCTGGCTGTGGCTGGTTGCTTGATTTTAATATTTGTCCTCACCGGGTATAATGTATGAAGACTACTTCTAGAAGTAAACCTCTCTAGGGTTAAAATCATAATTGGGTTTCCAAAACCTCATGATTTTAAAGTTCAGCAGTTGTACTATATGATCTTCATTGAAATTTGTCATAAAAGAAATACAGTGGTCCCTCGGTTTTCATGCATCTCCAAACTCAAACATTTATGTAAGTGCTGTTGCAAGTGTATTTTTGGGGGTCTGAAATAGACTAACCTACGTGACATTATTTCTTAAGGAAGTAAATTCGTTCGGTAATGGCACTTGAGCAGCATTCTGGAACGAATTTTCGGCGAAAACCAAGGGACCACTGTACTATAGTAATTTGTCTTTGAATTAATGATGCCAAGGCTTCAATTGCAATAATGATTCTTATCATCATGGTAAGGATTATAAACATTTACTATGGTCCCCCCACTTAGGACAACACTACATTCCTGAAAATTATTTACAAGTAGAATATTCAAAACGCAGAAACCATTTTCTCCATATATACTTGTTATAACTGGAACTGTGATGGCAAGCTATAATCTTCTATATTTAATCGATTTATTTATTAACTAAGAAGATTTACCCAATATTTTACATTCATTACTGTTTGTTCCATTTTACTTACAACAGTATTTAACAGTTTAATTAATTTATACATGTCAATTAAATAGAACAGGGCTACGATACAGGTATACAGTAACTGTTAGGGGCAGGTATCAGTTGGACCGTCTCCTTTCTCATTCTCTTTCACCTAGTCATTGACACCCACCTTATTTTGCATTGTATCTAACACAATGCACATGCTCCCCACTTCTTCACTGCTATTGATGAGTGTGTAGTGTGGGATGAGAAATGTCTAAGGGTGAGCAGCAGCTGGATTGCCTCCCTCTCTCATTCTTCCTCCTATTCACTCACCATCTCTTTCATATAACTATAGACTCTACATATACTCACCACTCCCTCACTGTCATGGCGAGAGTATCAGGTTCCTGGGTCTGTAGTGTGGGAAGGTAATGGTGTGGATAATTGAGGAGGGGGGAAGTGCTGTGAGGTGAAGGGTTTGAAATGAGGGAGCAGATTTCCAGCTATCCTGAACCACACTGACATGTCTGGTGCACAGGCAACAGCAGTGTCTGCTATGACCTAACCCAACTACATAATTATGCTACAGTCCTCAGCCAGTCTCTGCAAAATAACAGAAACAAAAAAACTTAAACTTTTCACATAGGCATTAAAAGAACATGCAGTATACAAAATGCCAATGACTTGGAAAAAAATGATAAAAATGTACTTATAATTTAGCCTTAAGAAAATCTTAAATATTAAATGTATGATCTTGACCAATCTCTGCTAAACAAATGTGAGCTTTCTATACATGCATAAAATGAACATATACAAAATATGAATGCATTTGAGAAAAAAAAGTTTAAAATACAGCCTCTCCTCACTTAACAACGGGGTTCCGTTCCTAAGAGTAGGTCGGTAAGCGAATTGGTTGTTAAGCGAGGAGCATACTGTACTGGTAGTGGGTTTGTGTCAACCATGTTTAGATATTTTTTTAAAGTCACGTTTGCACCATTTATAACATTTCTGGTTATATTTTTTAACGTTTATACAGTAGTGTACTGTACAGTGGTCCCTCGGTTTTCGTGCATCTCTAAACTCGAACATGTATGTAAGTGTATTTTCGTAAGTGCTGTTGCAAGTGTATTTTTGGGGGTCTGAAATAGACTAACCTACATGACATTATTTCTTAAGGAAGTAAATTCGTTCGGTAATGGCACTTGAGCAGCATTCTGGAACGAATTTTCGGCGAAAACTGAGGGACCACTGTATACTGTAATAAACAGAATAGAGGAAATCAGCTCTAATATACATTATTTATACACACACAACCCACACATATAAAAAAGAAAGGAGCTTATGACGACATTTCGGTCCGACTTTTACTTGTATGTATTGTTCCAGTCACGGTATTGTGCCTTTTTTTGTTATTTATACATTATTTAGGTTTGCATACTGGTTGGAGAGCTGGTCGTAGGTTCGAGTGGTCAGTAAATGAGTACGTCGCTAAGTGAGGAGAGGCTATAATTTGTTTAAATATTTGCAATGTTCCTAACTGCAGAACAGCATTCGGAAGTTATTAATTGGTTCCAAAGAGTCAATATCGTAAGTCGGAACATCGTAAGTCGTGGACCTACTGTATGTACTGAGGGTTTGGCACTTGAAATTTACTCAGCCTTGTAGACATTGGCTCTGATCTCAATCTGCTATTCCTCAAGGGAAGGGGGGGGTGAGGGAGAGGAATCCTTATATGTAATGTCCACCTGTCTCCCTCCTAATGATCCCCAAGTGTCTATGGTTCCTGCAGTCCCATTCTCATTAGGCATTTGGATTACCCATCACAGCCACTCCATACCACTTCTGTATCTCACTTATTACACTGCCCAGTGCATTTCAGAATACAGTGGTACCCCGATTTACGATATTTTTTCATTCCAGAATGCTGTTCAAGTGCCATTACCAAACGAATTTATCTCCATAAGAAATGATGTAAAATAGACTAGTCCTTTTAGACCCCCAAAATTACACTTACAAAAGCATTTAAAAAAATCAACTTACATAAAAGGGTGTGTTTGGGGACCATCGTAAGTCGGGGTACCACTGTATATCCCTTTCATTTTTTTGTAATTAAATAGCAAATATGCAGTTACAACAGTCACTTTTACCCCTAACCTTAAAATGCTTCCATTTATATAAAATTAACTTTATTTTGCTTAATCAATGCTTCCTTCAGGAATGGAACTTCCATCTCAAGCACCCAAAATAAAGCATGGTAAGCCTTATAGCATGGTATGAGGTTGTATGAGAGGGCTGTAGCTTTAGGTACCAGGTATAGCATAGACAGCTATATGTTAAAAATTGTAATACAAATTAGGGGCTGGGTAATTGGGCCCTTGAAAAACAGATTTCTTGTGTCTACAGTAGTATGCATATTAATTGGGACAGTGATTAAACAAGACATTTATTTGGAAAATTAATGTTTATTTAAAAAATACACGGCAATGATGTGATAGATAATTGATTTAATAAGAGATATGACTACCCTTTCCTTTTATAAGCATTGCTACACACTTTGGCATAGAATCGACCAATGTTGAACACATTTTGACAAGTTCTTTGTTGTGGTACCAAGGTCCTAATAACAGCAGCAATTAGCTTTTCCACAATTGAACAGTCCTGTTTTGTGATTCTGTTTGGTTATTGCCCATAGAGTTTCCAGGCCAATTTAGAACGCTTAGCCCACTCTCTTCGAAGAATGTCAGCATTTTTCTGGAAGTGTGGCATGGAGCAAGATCCTGCTGGAAAATGCCTTCTCCATCAGGAAAGTCTCAATCCACAATGGGAAGCAAATGTGTTGCCAGGATTGCCTTGTATTTGTCACTGTTCATTGTTCCATCAACAATAACAAGCTGTCCAGGGCATTTAGCAGTACAGCTACCCCAAAACATCTTTTAGGTGGGTGTTTTGGCACTTCTTGAATGTGTCCATTCCGAAGAGGTTCGCTTTTGCTCCATCTCACTACCACTGATCTGTACCCATGTATTTCAAAATGCACTTCATCTAAAAATATAACTTTTCTACCTTCATCTGTCGTCCATCTCTTATGATTGTATGATCGAATGCCCACTGCATCCGTTTTTTCTTTATAGCAGTAGTCAATAATTGTTTCTTTACCAGCATTCTGGCAGTTCTGCCAACTTCAAGGAGCCTTCATCGAACAGTTGAAGAATCAACATTTACGCCAGCTGAAGCCAAATCTCTCTGTAGATCTGCTGTTTTTGGGGGATCCTTCACACTGTTTCTTATGATAACCTTCTCATTGTGAGGTGTTGTCTTGCATTTTCTTGCACATCTTCCTTGATGCAGAGCTCCACAGTCACCAGTGTCATCAGCTCTCATGAAAATCCGACCAACAGTTGACTTTGCTAGGCGCAAATTTTTGGCAATCTGTCTGATACTCAAATTAACATGTTTTCTAAGAGTTACAACACTTACACACTTTCTAGGTGCAACATCCATCATGAAATTCAGCAGTAATCATGAATTTAAAGTGGAGAATTTGGCAAAACTACATTCACAGAGCATGCTTTCAGGAATAGCCTTACAAAATAACAGCTGGTGTAGCACTGGCGAGAGTCGCAGGGTAACACCACAGCTGGATGGTTGCCAGAAGTTGGTAGCAAACTCTCCTGAAAAGAAAAGAACCCAAACTACATTAATTAAGCTGGAGACTAAGACATATTATGAGATAATCACAAAATTTACTCCTGTCCCAATTAATTTGCACACTACTGTAGCTTTTAACTTGTTTATGTTGTGTGTAAAATTCAAGACTTTGAATTTTAAAAAGTCAAGCCAGATTCTTTTGTTAAAAGATAACTATGCCAATTTTTCCCAGATAATTGTGGAGTTTTGGAAGAGCTGATGGAGAGTATTGCAGGAATGCAGAGCAGGCGAATGGATGAACAGAGAGCATCATTACCTCAGTTGCCAGGTCTAAATAACCAGCATGCCATTCTTCAGCGATTGTCTGTTGCAGCCAGTGATACTACACCTCTTCCAGATGACAATTTCTTTGACATGCTTATGAGATGTCAGGTAAGGGAAGCAGGATGACTAGAGTACATGTACTACTCAAATAAAGTAAAAAATTAAAATACGATTACCGTACAAATGTACTGAAACTGAAGACATTAAATTGCAATAATGATAACAAAAATACAGTATTTGAAATACATACCAGATATTACTGGCCTTAAGTCTCACTCAGCCATAAGATGAAGGATATATTTTTATCTCAGGTTTTGGCTTAACCCCTGCCATAAGACATGGGGCATTAGTTATAGTTTCAGGCCACACAGATGGGAGTAAATTTTGTTTTTGTGCATTAGTAGTCAATACATGAAGTGTTTTCATATTCTGTGAGCTCAGCAGTAAGCCTACTGACCCCTGCTAGACAGATTCTTCTCAAATCCAACCCTTTCCACTCGTATATTTATTCCACTAATCTACAATATTAGGAGGGGTGCACTGAGCTCATAAGGGTTATACAGAGCCAGGAAAAAAGGGGATACAAATAACGTGCTGCAAATCTCTAACCAAGACATGACTCACAGCAGTGGATTCAACTGGGAAAAATTTAGATTTAGAAAAGATGTAGGAAAGCACTGTATTACTAAATGTAAAAGGAGAAACTTTCGTTTTTCCTTTTGGGCCACCCCGCTTCGGTGGGAAACGGCCGACATGTTGAAAGAAGAAGAAAAGTAGGAAAGCACTGGTTTGGTAAGAGTTGTGGATGAGTGGAACAAGCTTCCAAGTACGTAGTGTCACTGCAGCAAAAACTTTGGTATAAACCACAATTGGTAACCATATTCTACCTTAAATATACAGATAATCTGATAATGTCCAGTAATTTATGCTGCTTCCCTCACTTTGTTTACACAAGAAATAGAGGAGCACTGCAGTAGGCCTATTGGCTCATGCTAGGTAGATCCTACTCAACTCCAACCTTTCTGACTCATATTTGGCCAACCTATTTTTGAAGTTACCCAAACGTTTTAGGAGGGAGGCTGGAAGGAAAGGGTGGAGAGAGAGAGAGAGAGAGAGAGAGAGCAAGCAGGAGAGAAAGGGGAGCAGTTTCTTCTCATTATTAAATGTGTAATACCTATGTGATAACGAAATATTCATTTGTATAGTTCACAGGTTTCACAGTTTAATATCAGTAAAAGATCGAAACAGTTCTCATTGCATTAGCAAATGCAATTTTTATCTGTATAATACACAGAGAATGGATATTAAGGAAAATGGGTGACACTACAAGTAGATAAACACAAGAAAATATATTGGGCCCTACCTCATCGCATGTTGGAGTTCAACTGTCTCTATGTAATTATGACATCTTTTCTTTCCTAGACATGCTTACAATAGCCATAGGCATATAATAGCATAAAGGATTTAAAAATGAATGACGAGGCACTGGGAGTACAAACTGATTTAACCCTTAAACTATCAAACTGTTGATCTATGTTTTATTGCTTTACTGCTAATGCTCATGAAGTCGATCAGTGCAATATTTTTCCTGCCTTCAAATTTGGTGCCAGAGGCCTGATAGGCCTAGACAGTATAGAATGGGTCTTAACACTCAGTATGCACAGTATTAACCCTTTCAGGGTCAGAGCCCCTGATCTGAAATTTGCTCTCAGGGTCAGATTATTATTTTATTATTAATATAATTAAATAGAAGCGCTAAACCACAGGGGTTGTCTCAGGGTCAGAGAATTAAAAATAATGACACCAAAAGTATGAAATTTGATGGAAACTTGAGAAATTATGCTCTTGTAAAGTTAGTGGTCTTGGCAGTATTTACACATTGTAATTATCAGAACATAAAAATTACGTAAATAAAAAGAAAAGAGGAAAAAAGGTATATCAGCAACATTTTTGCAAGCGACAGTACTCCATGTTGCTGTCATATGAGCATCTAGTGCCAACTTTGCTGCCTTATATCCCGATAAGTACTGGCCCTAATTTTTTTTTGTCTTATTACACACAAAATTAAATTGCCCTCTTTGCTTTTTAAAAAAATTATAATTTTTTTTTTTCAAAATATTCGGAGCACTAGCAGTAAAACGTAGATCAATGGTTTAACAATTAACCCCTTAACTGTCCAAATGTAGATCTACGTTCTCTCGCCCAGCACTCCAACTATTTTGAAAAAAAAAAAAATAAGTTAAAGAGCGCAATTTTCTGTGTGTAATAAGACCAAAAAAAAAATTAGGGTCAGTACTTACCGAGATATAAGACCGCGAAGTTGGCGCTAGATGCTCACCTGATGGCAACTTGGAGTCCTGCTGCTTGCAGAAGTGTTGTCGATATTCTTTTTCTCCCTCTTTTTTTTTTTTTAATTTATATAATTTTTTATCCATGGGGAAGTGGAATAAGAATCTTTCCTCAGTAAGACGTGTGTTGTAAAAGTCAACTAAAATGCTGGTAACAATGGGCTAGTAACCCCTTTTCCCTGTATAGCCTACTAAAAAGAAAAAAGAAAATCGTCGAAGTGGGATGTTTGAATGTGTGTGGTTGTAGTGCAAATGATAAGAAAGAGATGATTGTGGATGTTATGAATGAAAAGAAGCTGGATGTTCTGGCTCTAAGTGAAACAAAGCTAAAGGGCTAGGAGAGTTTCAATGGGGAGAAATAAATGGGATTATGTCAGGGGTCTCGAATAAAGTTAGAGCTAAGGAAGGAGTAGCAATAATGTTGAAGGATAAGTTATGGCAGGAAAAGAAGGAATATAAATGTATAAATTCAAGGATTATGTGGAGTAAAATAAGGGTTGGATGTGAAAAGTGGGTTATAGTAAGTGTTTATGCAGCTGGAGAAGAGAGAAGTGTAGAGGAGAGAGAGAGATTTTGGGAAATGTTGAGCGAGTGTGTGGGGAGTTTTGAACTAAGTGAGAGAGTACTTGTGGTTGAGGATCTCAATGCTAAAGTGGGTAAAAATGTTGTAGAGAGAGTAGTAGGTAAATTTGGGGTGCCAGGGGTAAATGAAAATGGGGAACTTTTAATTGAACTATGTATAGAAAGAGGTTTGGTAATAAGTAATATATATTTTATGAAAAAAGATAAATAAGTACAGGTCTCCCTCAACATTCGCATTTTCCACTTTCACGGGCTTCACACATTTGGGAATTCCCAGCCACCAACTCATATTTAAGTTTCCCGCCACCCGCGCGTCCCTACTACCCTCCCTCCGACCCGGCAGCCAGCCAGCCCGCCTGCCACTCACTCACTGAGTGTTTTGTTTGTTCATTATTTATTAAACTACAGTATAACATGTATGTAGTACTATATAGTACAATATTTTACGATGTTTTCATGTGTTTTATGATTGTTCATGGTTCAATACTGTATAACCCCTGTGGTTTAGCGCTTCTATTTGATTATAATAATAATAATAATCATGGTTCAATAGGTTAAGGAAGCAGTATTCCTACAATATATTGTAGGGAAATAATAATAATAATAAATAATAATCGCTGTGGAGTGCTCTAAATGTCAGCTACCAAATACTGATGACATTTAAAGTGCTCCAGATCAATTATTATAAATTATTATTCTAATAATAATAAATGCTATTTTTGCATTTTTTCTTATGACAAGAGTGATCTAGGCATGTTTACCCTGATGTAAACAACTCTTATGAGTGGTGGCCTCCTCTTACTTCACTCACATAATCTAGCATATATTATTGATTTCAGTGTCTTTATTACAGTTCTAGGGTATTTATCGTGTTTCTGATATCAATTTGGAATAAATGTAATAGATAACCTTTATTACTAATATTAGTGTAATTACACAACATTTTATTAGCACTAAGGCTAACATCCATCACCCATGACAACTCGCCAGACAATGTTACTGCTGGCCTCTCCCTCCCTCCAATAGCTCCTCCCACTTCGTAATGATGTTAGATGGTGAATTTAATGTATTTTTCTGTAAGCTTAACTCGTTGTATGTGTATTTTACTTTTTTATTGTTTTCTGTAATATATAAGTTATGCAAATTAAAATAAAGTTATCAAGTTGGAGTTTCATTTTTTTTTTTATAATATATACGTATTTAATTCAGCATTTGGCATCATTACAAAGTAGGCAGAGGTACAGCAGAGGGAGAAGCAGCAGTGTGTCAGTAAATCGTGATTCCCCATGACACTTCACCCCACTATAAAATATTGTATAATTATACTATTACAGGCCTCCCTCCACAGCCAGCCCATGTCACTATAACATGTATATAGTACATTATTTTATGATGTTTTCATGTGTTTTATGATTGTTCATGGTTCAATAGGTTAAGGAAGCAGTATTGTATTATATTTCCCTACAATATATTGGGGCACCAAACATTCGCGAGGCTCTTGATCCCCTAACCCTTGCGAATGTTGAGGGAGACCTGTATACAAGATATGATATAGCACATAATGAAAGTATTGTTAGATTATGTATTGGTGGATAAAAGGTTGATGGGTAGGCTTCAGGATGTACATGTTTATAGAGAAGCAATGGATATATCGAATCATTATCTAGTTGTAGCTACAGTTAGAGTAAGAGGTAGATGGGACAAAAGGAAAATGGCAACAGTAAGTAAGAGAGAAGTGAAAGTTTATATACTAAAGGGTGAGATATTAACAACTTTTGGCAGAAAGGTGGGCTAGTGCAAGTATGGGTAATGAGGGACGGGGGGTTGAAGAGGGATGGGATAGTTTTAAAAATACAGTATTAGAATGTGGGGCAGAAGTTTGTGGCTATAGGAGGGTGGGTGCAGGAGGAAAGAGGAGTGATTGGTGGAATGATGAGGTAGAGGGTGCGATAAAAGAGAAAAAGGTAGCTTATGAGAGGTTTTTACAAAACAGAAGTGTTAGTAGAAGAGCAGTGATATAAGAAGGGCAGAATATATGGAGAGTAAAAGAAAGGTGAAGAGAGTGATGAGAGAGTGCAAAAGGAGAGCAAATTATAGAGTGGGAGAGGCACTGTCAAGAAATTTTGCTGAGAATACGAAAATTTTGGAGCGAGATAAGCAAGTTACGAAAGCCTAGGGAACAAATGGATTTCTCAGTTAAAAACAGTAGGGGAGTTAGTAGATGGGGAGCTGGAGGTATTGGGTAGACGGCAGGAATATTTTGAAGAACTTTTAAATGTTGATTAAGAAAGGAGGCAGTAATTTCATGCACTGGCCAGGAAGGTGTAACATCTTTTAGGAGTGAAGAAGAGCAGGATGTGAGTGTGGGGGAGGTGCAAGAGGCATTACTTAGAATGAAAGGGGGTAAAGCAGCTGGAACTGATGGGATCATGACAGAAATGTTAAAAGCAGGGGGAGATATAGTGTTGGAGTGGTTGGTATTTTTGTTTAATAAATGTATGAAAGAGGGGAAGGTACCTAGAGAATGGCAGAGAGCATGTATAATTCCTTTATATATAGGGAAGGGGGACAAGAGAGATTGTAAAAATTATAGGGAATAAGCTTACTGAGTATACCAGGTAGTGTATGGTAGGGTTATTATTGAAAGAATTAGAGGTAAGACAGAGAGCAGGATTGCAGATGAGGAAGGAGGCTTTAGAATGGGTAGGGGATGTGTATTATTATTATTATAATCAAATAGAAGTGCTAAACCAAGGGGATGTGTAGATCAGGTGTTTACATTGAAGCATATATGTGAACAATACAGTGGACCCCCGAGTTTCAGTCATAATTCATTCTAGAAGGCTGTTCAAGTGCCATTACTGAACGAATTTGTTCCCTTAAGGAAAAATGTAAATTAGATTAGTCCTTTCAGACCCCCAAAAAAACACATACAAAAGCACTTACAATATTAAACATATATAATTGTTCGATTTCCGAGGTGACCGAAACTCGGGGGCCCACTGTATTTAGATAAAGGTAGGGAAGTTTTCATTGCATTTATGGATTTAGAAAAGGATAGGGGAGCAATGTGGCAGATGTTCCAAGTGTATGGAATAGGTAGTAAGTTACTAAATGCTGTAAAGAGTTTTTATGAGGGTAGTGAGGCTCAGGTTAGTGTGTAGGATTATTATAATCAAATAGAATTAGTGTGTAGGAGAGAGGGAGATTACTACCCAGTAAAAGTAGGTCTTAAACAGGTATGTGTATGTCACCATGGTTAAGATATTTATAGATGGGGTTGTAAAAGAAGTAAATGCTAGGGTGTTGGGGAGAGGGGTGGGATTATGGGGAATCAAATACAAAATGGGAGTTGACACAGTTACTTTTTGCTGATGATACTATGTTTTGGGGGATTCTAAAGAAAAGTTGTAAAGGTTAGTGGATGAGTTTGGGAGGGTGTGTAAAGGTAGAAAGTTGAAAGTGAATATAGATAAGAGAAAGTTGATGAGGGTATCAAGTGATTTGATAAAGAAAAATTGGATATTACATTGGAGGGTGGGAGTATGGAAGAAGTGAATGTTTTCAGATATTTGGGAGTTGACTTGTCAGCAGATGGGTTTATGAAGGATGAGGTAAACCATAGAACTGATGAAGGAAAAAAGGTGAGTGGTGCTTTGAGGTATCTGTGGAAACAAAGAATGTTATCCATGGAGGAAAAGAAAGGAATGCACGAGAGTATAGTGGTACCAACACTCTTATATGGGTGTGAAGCATGGGTTGTAAATGCTGCAGCAAGGAGGCGGCTGGAGGCAGTGGAGATGTCTTGTCTAAGGGCATTGTGTGGTGTAAATATTATGCAGAGAATTCATAATGTGGAAATTAGGAGGAGGTGTGGAGTTACTAAAAGTATTAGTCAAAGGGCTGAAGAGGGGCTGTTGAGGTGGTTTGGTCATTTAGAGAGAATGGAACAAAGTAGAATGACTTGGAGAGTGTATAAATCTATTGGGGAAGGAAGGTTGGAGGGAGGGGGTAAAGGTAGTTTTGTGGGCAAGGAGCTTGGACTTCCATTAAGTGTGCGTGAGCGTGTTAGATAGGAGTGAATGGAGACGAATGGTTTTTGGAACCTGACGAGCCGTTGGAGTGTGAGCAGGGTAATATTTTGTGAAGGGATTCAGGGAAACTGGTTAGCCACACTTGAGTCCTGAAAATGGGAAGTACAATGCCTGCACTTTAAAGGAGGGGTTTAGAATATTGGCAGTTTGGAGGGATGTCTAAACTCTTGTATTTGAGCGCTTCTGCAAAGACAGTGATTATGTATGAGTGATGGTGAAAGTGTTGAATGATGAAAGTTTTTTCTTTTTGGGGTTTTCTTTCTTTTGGGAGGCAGCCAACGTGTTGAAAAAAAAATTATGTTCTGATAATTACAATTTGTAGTAGTTCTTGTGATTTCATAGCCAATGTTTGTTCTGACACTAATATTAGGTACTAAAATAGTACTCAAATAGTCACAAACACATTGACAGGTGAACATTTTCACTTGCCTTGGTCACATACTATTGTCTAGAAATATATACAAAGTATTTATAGGTCCCAGCAATGTTTTAGGCATGCTGGAGTATATATGAAACTCCTTGAAGCACGGTATAAGACACTCGTCTTATACTGCTGATAGTGGAGTGACACTTGATGATCATGCACTGCCTTGGCTTTGTTTGTTTTCACTGTTACATATAAACATGTCTGTGTCTGTGTCTAGCTCTGTCTCAGAGAGAGCCGCTCATGAGCCAACAGGTATTACACAACGATGCAGAGTCGTCACGTCTGATTCCTGAATGAGTGAAAATGCGTATTACAGTGGACCCCTGGTTATAGGCCGTTCCTGTTATTGGCCAACTCGGTTATAGGCCGTTTTTTCGGCTTCTGGTTATCATCCGTTATTTCAGTGATCAGCCATATGGGACGCGTCCGTCCGCTGGCTGGGGCCGCTTGCGCATCAGTCTGGCTGTGTGTGAGGAAGCTTCTGCTCATTCATCCAAACATTTCGCTTGTTTTCCATTGTTTTTGGCGAGTTTTTTTTCAGTGCAACTGCGAAGTAAGTAACCATGGCTCCAAAGAAAGTTCTTAGTAAAGTTCTTTTGTTAAAGAAAGTGAGAAACACAATAGAATGCAAGGCAGGCAGGCATAGAGGCAGGGAGTGTAGCAGGCATGCAGTGTGTAGAAGGCATGCAGGGAGTATAGTTGGTGGAGTGACTCAAGCTGGTCCTAGTGCCATTAAAAGACAAAGAAGGGAAGTAACCCCAGATAGGGGTTTGCTACCTGAAGTCCTTATGGAGGGAAATTCCCCTTCCAAACAATAACTCCTCCCTCTTTCCTCCTCCCTATCTTCCAGAAGCCAGCATTAGTCTTCAATAAAGGTATGTAATACTGATTTAATTGTTAAAAAAAAAAAAAAAAAATTGTGAATATTTTTGTCTGGAACGGATTAATTGTATTTACATTAATTCTTATGGGAAATATTCGGTTAGCCATTTCGGTGTTAGGCCGAGCTTCTGGAACGGATTACGGCCGATAACCGAGGGTCCACTGTACTTGCCAGTCATGCTTGTTATGCCTTTCATCTACAAGCACAGTATAGCACTTTGTCTGGATTTTTTGGGGTTATCCTAGGCAATTTACACTATGTATAGTAATTGTATTTGTGCACCTGTGAGACAGAGAGACTGAGACACAAATAGACAGAGGCAGAAAGAGAGAGATGGATACAGACAGATGGAGATAGAGACAGCCAAAGTCAATCAGCCAGCCGGCCACCCAGCCTGCCGAACACGTATTACACGTGTTCCAGAATTGTTTCTCTTTAGGTTATGGGACATTCTGACAGGATAACACTACCAGTGGTATCAAAATTGAAAGGATGTTGCACAAATGTTGCACATGGGTTATTATTGAGGTTTTTGATATTTCCTCAACCACTTGTGGCCACATCCATCTTAAAGCCACTGAACTTAGGGTCAACATCACTTTCCCCTTAAAAGGAAAGTGTTAATAAGACATGACATTAGTGAATCCACGCTGTTTGCTCTAGTTGGTGCTCAATTGAACTGGTGTTCCCACAAAGTACTAAGTGGTCTCAGATTTTTTTAATACTGCACACAGCATCTCAGGCCAATCGTACCAAATTTGGAGGCAGGAAAAATAAAATGTTGACCTACGTTTGGAGCGCTAGCGGTAACAACATAGATCTATGTTTGGACAGTTAAGGGGTTAAAGGTTAAATGTCATGATTAAGTGTGGACATCTCTACAACAACTAGGTGCTGTAAGGTAAAATTTGGTGTTTCAACCTTTGTTAGATCTGTCAATCCTCTGTGTGAGTTGTAAGGGATCTGTTTTGTTTATGGATTAATAACCATGGTAGTTAAATGTGGAAGGGCCCTCCACCATTCCCCCGATGCATTTGTCCTCCCAGTGCTTCATCGATTTATAAATCCTTTATGCTATTCTATGTCCTATGACTATTGTAAGCATGTTTGAGAAAGAAAAGAACTCATAATTGTATATAGACAGTTGAACGTGCGATGAGGTAGGGCTCAATATATTTTCTCGCCAAGTGCCCCCATTTTCCTTAATACCCATTCTCTGTGTATTGTACAGATAACTGCATTTGCTAATTCAATGGGAACTGTTTTGGCCTTTTACTGATGTTAAAAAGTGAAAAGTGAACTACATAGATAAAAATTTCTTTATTACACTGGTATCGTGTATATAATAATGAAAAGAAATTTCAATAAGTTTCCATAACGCTGAATAAGTTTTCCTTGACTAAAAATTCCATAAAAAATATATTTATCGAATATGAAACTTTTTGGATTAGAAAAAAATTAGTAATTATTTCTTAAGCATGTTTGATTTATGAGCAGAATTTTAGAACTTAAAGAAAACAATGCTATAAACATGTTAAATGACTTACCTCTATTGATGTTAGTAAATCATGCCAATCATTAGAATGGTTGTCTTTCAACATACTGTTTGCATAACAATGGACATATAAATAATTTTATAACAATTTTGTTGTAGGGCTCTCGTATAGAAGACCAGCGTAGTTCTCTTCCAAATGATGGCTCCCTCACTCAGTCAGCTCCCACTGTTCCTGATGATGATTTCTTCTCCCTTATAATGAGATTCCAGTCAGGCCGTTTAGAGGATCAGCGTTCAACAATGCCTCTGGAAGCTACTCGGAATAGCACACACCCAGCTACTGATGAAGAGGAACCGCCAAACAGTGCACACTCAACAGGGGCAAAAGATGGACTAGTTAGTAGATTGGTGAAAGGTAGAAAATGAAGGACTGTAGCTTGGAAAAAAACATATTAAACTATTTTTTTATATTTTTATCAGTTCAAATTGCATTATAAAAGGGAACAAACATTTCTATGATGCGTTCCATTTAGAGTTCATGGTATTTCTAACTCATACATTTTGTACTAGTTACTTCAGGTATTTTTGGATTATAGATGAGCATTTTATTTGAATTGCAACAAATGTTATACCTATTTGTTTAAATAATCATTACTAATACAGTATATACTAAAAGGAAATCTTGACTTTGATAGCTTATATATTTGAGTATTTTATTAAGCAGGGAATAAAACCAAAATATGGTTTATAACTCAGTGGAAGTGCCAAATCAGGAAGGCAGGGGGCATATAGTAACCTGAATGTGGCATGTAGTAGTAGTAATCATGAATGATACAGTAGTCATGCTTTAAAACCAGTTTTTACCAAAGCTTGTTCATACAGTTGAATCTGATATATAGAATATTAGAACACTGCAGTCTGTTTAAATACTTTAATCATGATGTTTTTGGAGCTATGCCCCCTGACCCCATGCTTCTCCATGGTGCTGCCACCAGTATGACCCAATTAAGGAATAATGAATATTAATTCTACATGGAAGGTTTCAAAATTTTAAATGATTAATTTTAATACTTTTCACTAACTGGATTGTTATGTAAAGTATGGGGTTAAAAATTCAAAATGGTACATGTAGATTGATTTGAATTCTTAACCCTCAGGAGGTGCACATGACAATCCCATATAGTATGTGAGCACCAAATATAATTTCAGGGCTCCAAAATCTGTGAATTTGTATATACAGTATATAAGAAAGTCATGTTATTCTAGCAGAAAATATAATTTTTATTTCACTTTAAAATGAAATTGAATGTTACATATTTTATAAGCCATTGTGATTGCCAGGCAAGACAAAATTGTAATATTATTTTCTTACAGTTTGGAGAAACTGTTGGAAAGAATGATGTATACCAAATGTATAGTGTGTATAAACTAGCAGGTACTCTTGGTATGGATGTATGAAATGGCTGTAGAGCTTGATCCAGGATGAGACAAAATACATTAAATATTGCTGAGTGTATCATAGCTTTGAACTTTTCCAATGGTTTCTAAGGAAAAAATGAGGAGTAGTAATCTCCATCAGATGTGGTTTGTCAGTGATGATGTACCGAGACTTGTGTTTTGCAGTAGCATATCATTTGTGTATCTGTGCTCTACCGTTGTACATATGTGCATGCACTCTTAAAGTCCCTGTGTGTAATCAATGATTCTGTGATCAGCAATTATTGTGAATATATTGTACTATTGCCAACCATGTGCAAGTTAGCACTCTGTGACCTGATTACCTTTACTCTTAAACATCTCTGCTCATTAGTAGCTACTTCCAATCTTGTCTTTACACTGAAGAAATCTAGTGATAAAACAATCTCTACCAAGTCCAGTACTTGATCAACGCATTTACAAATACAGTAACCCACAGTTTGAAGAGAAAACTTCAGTTGAAATTTAATTTGTCATGGGTTATTGTGAAGTCACCGACTTTACAATGGTCTTGAACGGACTGAAAGAAAAGGTCAAAGTTTTTTCTCCAAATTATGGATTATTTGTTAATTGTTCCAGCCATGATAGTGACTTTTGTTCCTCTTAAGAAAGTTTCCAGTTGTTAAATTCAAGTCCAAAGGATAAGTTGCACGATTTTTATTGTCAATGCCAAGGCAGAAATCAGGAATAGTAATTCTATATGGAATCTGATAATGAAATAACTTTTAATTGTTCTTGTTTTATTTATGATATCTTAAATAATGAGATGGTATTGGTCAGGAATGTGTTCAGAAAAAAACACCAGTGTTATTAAACATTAACTTGCTTGTATATCAATTTATCAAAAATATATGATATCTATTTTTCAAAAGATCTTATGTAATTATTGAGACTGGTCACTTGTACACCTGTCATATCATACAAATTTTATTTTTGTTTAGGCAGTAAGTGCATGAGTGAGTAATAAGGTTCATGTATTTTTCATATAAATAGTTATTGATATTAATACTGAAGCATGATTATTTTTCTAATGAATTGTTTATTATCAGTCATTTGATGACTGTTGCCTTTAGTCATTGGATACAAAATGTGTTCAGTGTCTTAATAGCTGAAGACATCAATTGAGCTTTTATCTTAAGTATCTCATGTTGAATAAGCTATTCTTTTTTCCTTTGTAATACAACAAAAATATTAATATTTTTCTTAAAGATGCTTTACATATTTTTTAAATTCATCATGTTGCATTTTTAAAATGGGAAATTATATGGAGTACCGTCTATGTTCAATACTGTACTTATTATTCAATCTAAAAAGTAGCAGTTGGAAAACCATTTTATAATATGACAGCACCCACATTACATTCCTTATCCAATGGTTTGAATATAGCCATGATGGAAAATAGCAAGATAGCTATTGGCTGGAGCACAGCAAGATTTATGATCCACATGGGTTTATCAGTTTTCAAACTTAATAACAAAGCATAGCAAGATATTCTGTAATTACAATTTGCAGGATAAGTACATCACCAAGGTCTTAGTTACCAATTCTTTAAAGATATCAGAGAATAATCCCACTCCATGAACCATTCTAATCATACATATGCTGAAGAACTGGCCATGCTGGTGGTCCCACGAGCAACCACCTTTCAGTGCCCTTAGAGGCAGGGTATCAGTGCTGGTGCAGGACTCTTGCACAAAGTAATTAAGAGCTGCTGTACCTTTTCCATGTACAGTAGGACCCAGCTTTACGGCATTATGCTAATACGGACATTTCAGATTGTGACCAAAACTTGCTATACAGCTCCCTGCACCTGACTAATATGGTCACCGTGCTCTAACCAGTTTGTTTACATTCTCCATGAACATGTCTTTCCATTATGTCTTGAAACTTTCCAGAATTTCAAGTATTTTAAAGTTATTGAATATTTTATATGTACTCTGATAGTTATACTTAAGTGTACCTGTACCTAAATAAACTTACAGTGTGCTGGCATGCAGGTACACATTAAAATAACTAAGTGTCTTACTAGTCTTTATGCCATAGTAATAATAATACATAATTACTCTTGGGCACATTAAATGTCTTATTTTACGTTAATATAGTCATTTTCATTAGTCCATCTACGATATTTTCTTCAAAATTATATAAGAAACACGTTACATAGCATATAAACAGATGTAGCTGGGCGGATGAAAAGAATTACGTTTTCTCTGGTCAAGCACCAGTGAAAATGTGTATCAATCTGCCTTTGACTCAGTCACTCCCCTTAACGCATTCGGCTCTGTTTACAATTCTCGGCATGACAACTTCTCATCACTTCTCCCTTGGTTTATGATGCATCTAAAGGGAGTGTTAGAAATTATTAAACTATGGAAAGGTATGTCGATGGTAATAATACCACTCTGGGCAGCTTTAAATATCATACATTAGGTTAGGAGTGGAAGCCAGGTTGGTTTCCTGGCTACCTACACCTGACTTCCTACAAATAGATACTACTCACCTCTCACCCTACATTAAGACTACACATTTTAAGGTAAATAATGAGTGTACTGTATATGTATTTTATCACTCTGGGCTACTTTAAAATAGTATAATACGTTTAGGACTGGCAGCCAGGGCTACCTACACCCGACTTCCTACAAATAAATACTACTCGCCTCTTGCCCTACATTAAGACTGCACATATTTTAAGGAAAGTAATGAATGTACTGTGTATGTATTTTACTTTTTATTGTTTTTTAATGCCTAGTTCTACTGTTAACTTAATATATGCCTTTGCATGTACAGTGGACCCCCGAGTTTCGTAAAAACTTCACTCCTGAAGTCTGCTCAAGTGCCATTACCGAACGAATTTACCCCCTTAAGAAAAAATGTCATGTAGGTTAGTCTATTTCAGACCCCCAAAAATACTTTTCCACAAGCACTTACAATATTATACTTACATAAATGTACGATTTCCGGGGTTTACGAAACTCGGGGGTCCACTGTATTCATAAGTGAAAAAATGGCTTTCTGCTTTCTGGCAGTAGCCTGGAGACTAACCTACCATATAAGTGGGACCCTACTGTATTAAATCTGATTATCACTCGTTTCCCAGGCACTATAACCTACAGGTTTAGTGCTTTACCTTAAATATAATGAGTAGCCATTTAAAAGAGCAGCAACTTGAGCTAAATTAAAAAAATAATACAATATACATTACTGGAATCTATTATACTATTTCTGTACAGCTTCAAAATGCCCTGTTACAAATTCACGATAAAATAATTAACCCTTTCAGGGTCGGAACCCCTGATCTGAAACTTGCTCTTGGTCAGAGAATTGGAGAGAGAAGAAAAAAAATAATGAAGCGACAGATTTTCTGAATGTAATGAAACCAAAAGTATAAAATTGATGAAAAACTTACGAAATCATGCTGTTGCAAAGTTAATGGTCTCAGCGATATTTACACATTGGCAATTTCACCCATTTTGAGCTCTATTTTTGGCCAATGCCACTCTTCCAAACTCATAGCAATTTCACTAATATTCCTTTTAGTCTATCGATTGAGTACAGTTTTTATTATCAAAAGAAGCGCTAAACCACAGGGGTTATACAGCGCGGCGATTGAGTACAAGAAACTGCCCATTTACCTATTTCAACTACCCAATAAAGTGGATCAGAAATCTGTAATTTGGCCAATTTCACACAAAATTAAGAAAATTTTGTATTTCAAAATAGGGTCCAGAATAAACAGTGTCAACATTCCTGGCACTAAAACATTTCCACTGTTCATTAGTCATCCTCAGGCCTCTCCTATACAGTGGAACCTTGGTTTTCGTTTGCCCTGGTTTTCGTTGAATTTGGTTTTCGCGACTTCGTCAAAATATTGTCCCAGTTTTCGTTCGTCACCTTGGTTTTCGTCCGCCGTACCGAACGTGTCCGCCTGCCCACACAAAGCATCCCATGCACACATTCTGAGTCAGTCTGGCTTTGTTGGTTGTAGTGATGGTGGTAGTGGTTGTAGTGATGGTGGTAGAGGGTGGTAGAGGGTGGTAGTGATGGTGGTAAAGATAACCTCTCCTCCTCGCCATCTTCCATATGCCAACAAGTGTCTTCAATAAAGGTCAAACTGATTTAAATGTTCATTTATCCATTAAAATTAGTGCTTTATATTTATTTCATTGTTTTCTGTATGTAAAACTAGTTATTCTCTGTAAAATGTATTTTTTGTTAATATTTTTGGGTGTCTGGAACGGATTAATTGGATTTACATTATTTCTTATGGAAAATATTGCTTTAGTTTACATCGAATTTGGTTTTCATCAGACTCTGGAACGAATTAAAAATGAAAACCGAGGTTCCACTGTATTACACTTTTCTTCCATTTTGAATTTTTAATCACAAAAAATAAAGGATTTAATGTTATGCATCCTCCTGCATTATTGTAATTTTATAAACAATATCAGCGCATTTTTGAACATGCATTAGACTGACCAGTTTGACGGGTATTAGACAAGTGATGTAATTTGTGTACTCTAATATTGGCAAAAATCGAACATATCTGCTACTTTCAGTCCTGAAACCAATCAAAATAATCTTTATTTCTGTAATAGTATGTCTTCCATTCTATCAAATGAGACCAAGAAACCGAGAATACAAACAAAAACCATGTGAAAATACACTACAAAGTCGCCATTTTAAAACAAAAACACTCATTCCCCCCTCCCCCCATTAAGCACGGCATGCTGCAGTTTTTTTTATATGCACACTTACCCCATAGACCCATTCTCTCATATCAAGGCCCAAATTTACTGCTCACCACTTATTTGAGAGAGCTGAGCTCAGAGTAGTACTACGGGACCGACCCTGGCTTCAAAGCTGTAGAACAATAGGACCGACCTTGAAAGGGCTAAGAAAGTAATGTGCAAGATTTAATACTTATAGTTGGTTAACATTACAGTAACACAAAGGAAAATGATTATGTAAAATCCAAATCAAAATTAATTTTAAAGCATTATAAACCTACCCAAGGGTTTAGTGCTTAGTTTTGATTATAATAAACCTACCAAAGTAACCAACACTAAAATACTGGTTAACTAATTTAAAAGTTTAGAAATTGCCTTTTGAAACTGTTTTCTTTATGATATACAGTACGTACCATGAACCCTCTAATGGACTAACTGGGGAAAGGGGTGCACGACTGCTGATTATCCAAAACTTCTAAATTATGAAATTAATTTTTCGTGATAAGGTTCTGAATCAGTGGACTTGGTATGCTGATTCAGAAGACAACCTGATGCTAAAGTTTGAAGCCAATCAGAAATAGGCATTCTCCAGTAATTGATCCAATTGCAAGTGTTTGAACCATTTCAATAAAATTTCAAATTTGAACATTCAAACTAAACTTGTGGGTTATCCTTATAAAAGGCATTGTCAGTAATATTTTGAAGCTAATCAGAAGCATTTGTTATAGAATAAGAAATTAGTATCACTTTATTATGACTGACAAATGTGTTCAGGAAAGAACAGCATTGGTGTAATTTTGAAGCCAATCAGAAGAGTCATTCTCTAGTTAAGGAACGGGTTCCAGTGATAAGTTTTTTTTTACTATTTAGTACATCAAACTTGTCTGTATGCAAACAAAACTTAAGTACTATCCAGGCCCTGAGATGTATCAGCCATTCAACACAAGCTACTCAGATGAGGCAAATTAAAATTGATTTAACGCAAGTTAACAAAATTTTTTAACACTATTTTTACATAAAATTGTCAAATTGGCACCTACACATTTAATTTCACTAGGCCGTTGCCATATTTTTTCCACCTTCTATAAACGCCCTAAGCTCCGCCACAGGATTTTAGAAGTTATGAGTCCTTCCATGATACTGGGAATGAATTCAATAACTTTAAATCACAGGGTACATTAAAATGTCTAGAATTTGGTCCTTATGTAAAAGTGTTGAAAATTCAATGCTGATTGGATGAGGTGTTCTTGATTTTTTTTTTAACACGTCAGCCATTTCCCACCGAGGCAGGGCGACCCAAAAAAAAACTTTCATCATTCAACACTTTCACCATCATTCATACATAATCACTGTCTTTGCAGAGACACTCAAATACGACAGTTTAGATGCCCCTCCAAACAGTCAATATCCCAAACCCCTCCTCTAAAGTACAGGCATTGTACTTCCCACTTCAGGACTAGTCTGGCTAACCAGTTTCCTTGAATCCCTTCACAAAATATTACCCTGCTCACACTCTCCAACACCTCATCAGGTCCCAAAAACCATTCTCCATGCACTCCTATCTAATGTGCTCATACACACTTGCTGGAAGTCCAAGCCCCTCACCCACAAAACCTCCTTTACCCCCTCCCTCCAACCTTTCCTAGGACAATCCCTACCCAGCCTTCATTTCCCTACAGATTTATATGCTTGCCAGGTCATTCTACTTTGTTCCATTCTTTCTAAATGACTAAACCACCTCAACAACCCCTCTTCAACTCTCTGACTAATACATACTTTTAGTAATTCCACACCTCCTCCTAATTTCTACACTACGAATTCTCTGCATAATATTTACACCACACATTGCCTTTAGACACAACATCTCCACTGCCTCCAGTCTCCTCGCTGAAGCATTTACAACCCATGCTTCACATCCATATAAGAGTGTTGGTACCACTATACTCTTGTACATTCCCTTCTTTGCCTCCATGTTTAATGTTCTTTGTCTCCACAGATACCTGAAAGTACCACTCGCCTCTTTTCCTTCATCAATTCTATAGTTAACCTCATCCTTCATAAACCCATCTGCTGACAAGTCAACTCCCAAATATCTGAAAACATTCACTTCTTTCACACTCCCTCCTTCCAATGTGATATCCAATTTTTCTTTATCTAAATCATTTGATACCCTTATCACCTTACTCATTTATTTTCACTTTCAACCCTCACAAACCAGTCCACTAACCTTTGCAACTTTTCTTTAGAATCTCCCAAAAACACAGTATCAGCAAAAAGTAACTGTCAATACCCTTTTTGTATTTGATTCCCCATAATTTAACATGAGATTGATTGAATCCCATGAAAATAAAAGCTAAATATACCTATACAGCCAAAATTATTATACTTTAAGCGTCTTACAAAATCATTTCATGTATTAAAAATTCCAAAGTGTACACATTAGCCAGAACTCTGCTGGTATCCACATAACATACAAATCTACAGGCATACTGGCACAGTAAACATTAGGGACAACACTTAATATTACCAGACCAGGATCTCCTTGATGAGCAAGTCTCAGCCAGAGAAACTAACTAGGCATTAATGAATGATTCCTGCCCTCACAAAAAGGAGTCTTCCTGCAGGTGGTATCATCAGGAAGCTACTTATATCCTCTGTGGGAACCTCAAAAACCTTAATAGCTACTTTCATGATACTGACCACTAGGTTAATGGTACAAATTAAGTTGTAAAGAACTGTTTATATATATATATACAAAAGTTAATTGAACATATGTTTAAAAGGGAAAGATTTCCCATGTACTGTATACACCAATGTACATAAAATCTCAAAGTGTGAATGTGGGAATGAAAATATATTGTTAATATGCATATAAATGTATTCAACTATGTTAAGAGTTGTTTTGAAGCAGATTCAAAAACTATTAAGGTAATAGGGAACAAGAAGAAAGTCATTTTTCCAATAATTTTCAATTTTTTGTTTGTCTAAGCTTGGGATGGTGATCAAAGCAGAAAGCCAGTTTTGGGCACAGCATACTCATTTCATGAACTGCCATCTATAAATCCTTTTTAACCCTTTACCAGGCCAGGTGTGCCTCATATTTTAATCTGCCATAGAGGGTATATAAGAGGCACCTAAAATAAATAAACTTGACAAATAAATATGTCTTAGAATTGCTTATATTATCAGAATATAGGTTGCAAATGTTGCAGTGTCTCAAATTTCATGTGTGGCCTGGTAAAGGGTTAATGCAATTTTTAACTGTAAACCACTATCATTCAAACAACATTTTTCTCAGAGTACTATACATAAATTTTATTCATGACAATTTCAAGTGTACTTTCACAAAATATATTTTGATGTAAAGCAGCAATGAATTCCTTCTGCAAAGTACACTGCTTATGTCAATACTACTGATAAACAAGGATCATGGAAAAGTTTAAGAGCAATCTAATAAACATACATCTGATGCTTCAATTTAATGATCACTAACAAGACTAATAACTACACATACACAACTGATCTATACAAATTAAAGCATATTTTACCAGTTTGTGGGACTTTTCAAGCGAGACTTTAGGGGCGCATAAACATAATCAACCTCATCAACAGACACCAGCAAATGTTCATATGAACTCTTTTCAAACTTTAATTTGATGTAAGCTTCAAGAATATTGCTAAATTCATCACAGTCTAATTTTTTTTCATAATGCTTCTTCCAATTTCCTTTGCCCCTTTGCCTCTTCCTGTATTCTCTACAGGTATCATCCAATCCAGTCTTGGGCAATGGATGGGGTGCTTTTGGCTTAACACTGCCACTTTCAATGGTTTTATCTTTTTCCCTACAGACAAGCTTTTCATCAACACCAATCAAAGCAACCTCTGACTCCTCACCACAAAGATGCTCTTCCTCCACCTCTCCATTTTTCACGTTAACATTCACATCACAGTCTTGGGCAGTATAAAACTCTAATATATAGCAACTAGTGTTTGAGCTAGCTTTTTTGAAGCAGTCTGTGTTCGATAACTCCAGGACTATATCGCAAGTCAAGAAATTGTATTTATCACCAGGTCCCTCATAGCCTTCAATGCTAACATAGAACTTGTTAACAGAGCAACTTGAATAGTTAACCTTCATGAAAAACTCTGTGTTTTTAGCAATCATATCTTCAACTATTATGCAAGTCAGGGAGCCTGTATTCTGAAGTACTTCAGCAAAACTTTTGCCAGGTACCTGGGCTGTTTCAGCATTAGCCATATTACTTTCTTCACTATTTGCAAGGATATTATTTCCATTTATTTTGTGTATGTCAACTATGTCATCATGGATCATCCTCTCTTGGGTTGCCTTGGCTGCCTGAGGATCTCTGATATGATCAACAACATTCGGGAAGAGAATTATGTTATGCTGAGTAGGAAGAGTATGCCAAAAATGTCGTACCTGCGTAAAATTGCAAGATTAATCCACAATGTCTAGACTTTTTTTTTTGTCTCACAGTTCAAAGATATTGACCTATATCCTAAAAAATAGTGACAAGTGCATTACACAGTCTATACACATGTTTTTAGTCTATGCATTTCAGTAAATATTTCAAGGACCAGACATTGATTGTGCCAATGTGTTGGCTATAAGCAACTTGAGAATATTTCTCATCCCCCACAAGTACAGTATGCTACATAGGCATCTATGTTACAAGTGCATTACCAGTAGCATACATCATTGCAGTGCTCTACTGTGAGATATGGTGTCTTAAGTAACTGTGTTAAAAGATATTTTAACCACGTGTGTACACTCAACCACTTTATTCAACATAGTCCACACCCCACGATATGCTATAATATACAAAGTACATTATAATCTTTATATTTCTAAGCTAGTCTTAGTCCTCAATATGGCTTTTGCAACAGCAGTGCAGGATGCAGCTGTAGCACTAAGAAGTTCCACATGAGATTAAAAAAAAAAAATCTAAAAGAGACAAAGGCACATTGTGTACAGTAGACCCTCATTTAGCACAGTAGTTACGGTCCTGAAAACATCGTGTTAGATAATTAGAAGAAATTATGGGAAAAATAGGGTTATGTTCCTGGGAGTCCCCAAAAAGCCAAACAAGTTTTTTTAGACCAACAGATCTTGCAAAAATTGAAGGCGAATATGTAATTGTAGTTCATTGTCGTGATATATTACTGCTTAAGACTACAAATGCTATAGAAATAATAGTATTTCTTACCTTAAATTGTGGGTAATGATGTTTGTGGATGGTTGTGAAGAGTGGATATGGATGGTGTGGCCCTACTGGGCTGAGGTGGATGCTTGTTGGTTGTCGGTAGAAGTGGATGGCAGAGGTTCTGGTACTTAAGTCGATGGTTGTATTGCAGTGTGCATAAATTCTGTAATGGATCTCTGGGCTCTTATTCTGCATTACATTATACAGCTGACAGTAAGGCATCATCAGCTGGTCTAGACCCCGTTTCAAAGCCCTGCTTCTAGCTTTGTCAAGGTCCTCTTAAGTGAAAAAGTCTGCTAGTTTAGCAGCAACATGGAACTGCTCACGTAACTGCTGCAGTGTTAACAGTTTTTCTTCAGGTTCTTCATCTTCTGTTATCTCCCTCCCTTGTATCTGTGCATCGAACTCTGCCAACATTTCCTTTGGACTCCTGTCTTCATCATCATCGTCGTCGTCTAAGAGTTCATTCATATTTTCAAAACCATCACCTGGTAATCTCCTTGCCAGCTGAACAATTTCCTGAACCTGACTCTCAAGCAAGGAAAAACCAGAGAAAGAATTAACTACAGAAGGCCATAACTTTCCCCAGCCTGCATTTAATGTTGATTGGGGCACTTCATTCCATGCACTTCTAGCATAGCTGATGGCATATGCAATGTTAAATTTTCTCCAGAAGCTTGGTACTGCCAAGTTGGAGTCTTGAGTCCATTGATGCAACTAGTTTTATAACTTTTTTTGTGTAGTTACACTTGAATGTCTGAATACTCTCCAGTCCAGTGGTTGTATCAGATGTTGTATTTGGAGGTAAAAATACAACTTTTACATGTGGGGGTCACATCCAGCAAAGCTTGTGGATGAGTACGGGAATTATCAAGAATGAAGAGAGCCTTGAATGAAAGGTTCTTGCTGTGCAGGTAAAACTTGACTTCAGGAATAAAGTGATGCTTAAACCAGTCAATAAATATTTCCTCTGTCATCCATGCTGACTGGTTTGACCTCCAAATTACTGGTAAGGTGTTTTTATCCACACCTTTCAAAGCACGAGGAGTCTTAGAGCGGTAAATAACCATGGGCTTACACTTGAAAACACCTGATGCATTACCGCAAAGGAGCAAGGTGAAGCGATCCTTTGCTGCCTTGAAGCCCGGTGCACTTTTCTCTGCTGACTGATATAAGTTAGTGTTGGCATTTTCTTCCAGAAAACACCTGTCTCATCAGCATTAAACACTTGATGTGGCTCATAGCCACCCTCAGAAATAAGTTCCTGAAATTCAGCAGGAAAATTACTTGCTGCTGTATGATCAGCTGAAGCACTTTCACTGGGAAACTTATTATTATGTAACTTATTATGCAACTTAAAGTTGTGGAACCAGCCTGCGCTAAACACACTCGTTTTCAGGCCTTCCTTCCTTATCACACACTGCTTTAAACAACTAAGGCCTTTTCCCTAATTAAGATGAAATTAAGTGGTGCACCTTTCTTTGTTTTCTGTTCGATCCACTCAAGCAACAAGTTTTCTGTTTTATTTACTTGTTGGGACCTACGTGTCATTCTTTTCATGAGGTCACATTTTGGGTTATTCATTACACAAGCTCATATATTTGCCTCATTATTCCTAATTGTACAAACTGAGGCTTCATTAAGGCCATAGGCCCTCACTATATCCACCACACGTGAGCCACTCTTAAGCTTATCTAATATCTGCAGTGAAAATGAGAAAATGTATGTAAATAAACACAGCGAGCTTCCCGATTATTGTTGTCCTGCACGCGTATGAACCAAACTGAACGCTGGGAGGGATGCGTGGGTGGGTGAGGGTGGCTGGGGATAGCAGTAGGACTCCCCCACTGACTCAATGATTTAACCCACCGCAGGAGAACGCGCGCTCAAAATGTTTTCCCCTCCAGCGAATCGTGTAATATAAGATTTACGTTGTGTTAGATAAAAATGTGCCGCAATTCTTCAATCGTGTAATACCCAAAACACGCAACATAAAGTCGTGCTAAATGAGGGTCTACTGTATATGAATAAAGTTCAATAATGTTATTTGTGAGTAAGCTTTGCTATGGGCTAGAATTTACAAAAACACCCAGCACAACAGGTACTACATAACCATGTTATTGTTCTAGCCTTGCAAAAATATCCTAGATCAGGGTAGCCGTACAAATTTATAGAATATGGTACAATATATCTAATTAAAATAAAAGATCTGGAGCATGTTAGTGAGAGAAACTCGCCTGAAGGCGTGTGTCGTCACTCATGGTCGGCGTAAGAGAGAGTAGCAGATGGCGGAAGCTGGCAGGGGCGAGCGCTTCCCACTTCCAGCCCAGAGTGTAATCTGGTGTTGGTTTTCTGCAGAAGAAAATTAACCCAATGCAGATTACTAATTATAAATTATAACTACACTTACCGAGATTCTTTCGTCATAATCTGTAACAAAGATGCTGGCTTACCTAGTTAACTGACGAAAAGTACATCCAGGAACCTAGCAAAAAAATAAAAATAATAAGCCTAACACCACTGATAACTAACACCAGACATTTAACTTATCTTATGGCTAATAAGGCCATCCATACTAAATAGAAAGTTTCAAAATTTACCAGTAAACTTTTTAAAAGTAAAATCTTGCACTGTATCGTAACTAGTTGATTCAAAAATATTTATAAAAGGTAAAGAACTACACTGCCATCTTTTTAATATTTATCTGGGGGAAGGTAAAGAATGGTCAAGAACTATTATTTTTGCACCATTACTTAAGTGGTTGGCAGGCAGGGAAAGGGAGGCAATTGGTGAAGGATGGTGGTGGGTGGGAAGTCAATGAGCTGAGGGAGGCCCCAGCCCAGCTATCTTACTCTCAGCCTCATTCACTGCCTCATTGCATCTCTCACTGATTTACTGGGTGATTGAATGAGTGAAAAAGACCAATAATTGCCATACAGCAAATTCTTGGTACAGTGGTACCTCGACTTACGATATTTTTTCATTCCAGAATGCTGTTCAAGTGCCATTACCAAACGAATTTATCTCCTTAAGAAATGTTGTAAAATAGACTAGTCCTTTTAGACCCCCAAAATTACACTTACAAAAGCATTTAAAAAAATAAACTTACATAAAAGGGGGAGTTTGGGGACCATCGTAAGTCGAGGTACCACTGTATTAATGAAATCTTATATAGTGAATCAACTTAACCCTTTCAGGGTCCAAGGCCATTTTTGGAAGGGGTGCGTTAATGTCCAAGAATTTTCCCCCCCAATTTTTTTTTCCTTATGAAATGGTAGAGAATCTTTTTCTGAAGGTAATAAAACAAAGTACGAAATTTGATTGAAAATTGACGAAATTATGCTCTCGCGAATTTTGATGTGTCAGCGATATTTATGCATCGGCGATTTTGCCAACTTTGACTCCCATTTTAGGCCAATTACATTATTCCAGTCGACCAAATTCTTAGCTATTTCACTAGTATTACTTCTATTCTATCGTTTGAGCACAAGAAATCGCCTAGTCAACTGTTTCAACTACAAAAAGTGATTGGAAATTGGTATTTAGACAATTTAACTCAAAGTTCAAAATATTCCAATTTCAAAATAGGGTGCAAAATAAACAATGCAGGCATTCCTGGCACTAAACTAACATTTCCTCTGTTAAATAAAATAAAATACTTTATTGAGACATTGTACAATCATATATGGTAGACCTAGTTATACATAGTTATTACTTAGTTATTAATGAGATGTACATGTTCATTAGTTACTTTTTCAGTCTTTACAAATGAATTCCATTTTGATTTTTTATTCACATAATGAATTTTTATTCAAACCAAAAAATGGAAGATTTAATGTTAAGCAATATTGTAATAATATCACCACATTTGTGAACGTATATTAGACCTACCAGCTGGCATGTATTAGATGTGAGGTCATTTGTTTACTCTTGAACGTCGGCAAAAATTGAACATTTCCGCTACTTTGAGCTCAGTTTCAAGCCATTTACAGTACTAAAACCAATCAAAATCATCTCTATATCTGTAATATATCTTCCATTCTATCAAATGAAACCAAGAAATCGCAAATACAACTATAAAAAATATACGAAACAACACTGCAAAGTCGCTGTTTTAATCGAAAATTACGGGTTTTAGTTTTTTCTCTTATTATGCACTGTGTGCTGCATGATTTGTTTTATGTGGTGCACACTTACCACACAGATGTATTCTCTCATATCTAGGCCCAAATTTACCACTCAAAGCTTATCCGAGTGAGCTGAGCTCATGATGTAGAACTACGGTTTGGACCCAGAACTCAAAGCCGTAGAACTACGGCACGGACCCTGAAAGGGTTAAAGCGAAGAAAACCTGTACAAGCTGAAGAGATGTGGGAAAATCTGAGAGTTGACAAGCTGATATTTGCTTTCCTTAAACAATTTTAGCAACTCAATTTGTAAATCATGTACCAGGGTATTGAAAAAATTAAAATTCTCATGACTAGTAGTACTGAACATCCAGGTGTAACTCAAAGACTAATTATGCAAGAACTAACCCTGAGGTGATAAAGTTGGTCAAGAGATCCACCATGATGTTGGCGAAGGCACGGTCCTGAGGGTTTGAGAGAAAAGGAAAGCCCAGGGTGCCCTCAAAGATGTAGTGTAGCGTGTCCAGGTGGCACACTCCTGCAGCACCTGCACCAACATTAAAATAACTACATGAAAACCATTGATCAGGATAGAAATGTTAAAATCAGGTGGGGATATAGTTTTGGAGTGGTCAGTGTATTTGTTCAATAAATGTATGAAAGGGGGAAGGTATCTAGGTATTGGCATTTATTGATTAGAAACAAAACAAACAAATTTTATTTCATTGCAGATTACATGGGTATCGGTAGTTACAATGTAAATTGAGTGCAAGGAGAGCCACTGACATGCCATGGCATTAGGGACAGCTTATTCTAGTCCTTAAAAACTATGTACTTAATATTAGAGAAATTTATTGAGTTTATTCTAGTTAAAAATTATTTTCAAAATTACAATATGATGAAATTTTACTGTTTAAATTATTATATAATGATAGGGGAGCAATGTGGTACATGTTGCAAGTGTATGGAATAGGTCAGGGGTTACGAACCTGTGGCCTTCTGAATGAATTTTCTCTCTTTGAAGTTTTTTTTTTTTTTATTAACACATCGGCCGATTCCCACCAAGGCAGGGTGGCAAAAAGAAAAACTTTCATCATCATTCACTCCATCACTGTCTTGCCAGAAGGGTGCTTTACACTACAGTTATAAAACTGCAACATTAACACCCCTCCTTCAGAGTGCCGGCACTGTACTTCCCATCTCCAGAACTCAAGTCCGGCCTGCCGGTTTCCCTGAATCCCTTCATAAATGTTACTTTGCTCACACTCCAACAGCACGTCAAGTATTAAAAACCATATGCCTCCATTCACTCCTATCAAATACGCTCACACATGCTTGCTGGAAGTCCAAGCCCCTCGCACACAAAACTTCCTTTACCCCCTCCCTCCAACCTTTCCTAGGCCGACCCCTACCCCGCCTTCCCTCCACTACAGATTATACACTCTCGAAGTCACTCTGTCTCGTTCCATTCTCTCTACATGTCCAAACCACCTCAACAACCCCTCCTCAGCTCTCTGAACAATCGTTTTGGTAATCCCGCACCTCCTCCTAATTTCCAAACTCCGAATTCTCTGCATTATATTCACACCACACATTGACCTCAGACATGACATCTCCACTGCCTCCAGCCTTCTCCTCGTTGCAACATTCATCACCCATGCTTCACACCCATATAAGAGCGTTGGTATAACTATACTCTCATACATTCCCTCTTTACTTCCATGGACAAGGTTCTTTGTCTCCACAGACCCCAGTGCTCCACTCACCCTTTTCCCCTCATCAATTCTATGATTCACCTCATCCTTCATAGACCCATCCGCCGACATGTCCACTCCCAAATATCTGAATACATTCACCTCCTCCATACTCTCTCCCTCCAATCTGATATCCAATCTTTCGTCACCTATTCTTTTTGTTATCCTCATCACCTTACTCTTTCCTATATTCACTTTCAATTTTCTTCTTTTACACCCTACCAAATTCATCCACCAACCTCTGCAGCTTCTCTTCAGAATCTCCCAAAAGCACAGTGTCATCAGCAAAAAGCAACTGTGACAACTCCCACTTTGTATTTGCTTCTTTATCTTTTAGCCCAACACCTCTTGCCAAGACCCTCGCATTCACTTCTCTTACAACCCCATCTATAAATATATTGAACAACCACGGTGACATCACACATCCTTGTCTAAGGCCCACTTTTACTGGGAAATAGTCCCTTCCCTCCTACACACTCTAACCTGAGCCTCACTATCCTCATAAAAACTCTTCACTGCTTTCAGTAACCTTCCTCCTATTCCATACACCTGCAACATCTGCCACATTGCCCCCTATCTACCCTATCATACGCCTTTTCCAAATCCATAAATGCCACAAAAACATCTTTACCCTTATCCAAATACTGTTCACCTATATGTTTCACTGTAAACACTTGGTCTACACACCCCCTACCTTTCCTAAAGCCCCCTTGTTCATCTGCTATCCTGCTTTCTGTTTTACTCATAATTCTTTCAATAATAACTCTACCATACACTTTACCAGGTACACTCAACAGACTTATTCCCTATAATTTTTGCACTCTCTTTTGTCCCCTTTGCCTTTATACAAAGGAACAATACACGCTCTCTGCCAATCCCTAGGTACCTTACCGTCTTCCATACATTTATTAAATAATAGCACCAACCACTCCAAAATTATATCCCCACCTGCTTTCAACATTTCTATCTTTATCCCATCAATCCCAGCTGCCTTACCCCCTTTCATTCTACCCACTGCCTCACGAACTTCCCCTACACCCACAACTGGCTCTTCCACACTCCTACAAGATGTTATTCCTCCTTGCCCTACACACGAAATCACAGCTTCCGTCTTCATCAACATTTAACAAATCCTCAAAATATTCTCTCCATCTTCCCGATACCTCTAACTCTCCATTTAATAACTCTCCTCTCCTATTTTTAACTGTCAAATCCATTTGTTCTCTAGGCTTCCTCAACTTATTAATCTCATTCCAAAACTTTTTCTTATTTTCAACAAAATTTGCTGATAACATCTCACCCACTCTCTCATCTGCTCTCTTTTACATTGCTTCACCACTCTTTTAACCTCTCTTTTCTCTCCATATACTCTTCCCTCCTTGCATCACTTCTACTTTGTAAAAACCTCTCATATGCTAACTTTTTCTCCCTTACTACTCTCTTTACATCATCATTCCACCAATCGCTCCTCTTCCCTCCTGCACCCACTCGCCTGTAACCACAAACTTCTGCTGAACACTAACACTACATTTTTAAATCTACCCCATACATTTTCGACCCCATTGCCTACACTCTCACTAGCCCATCTATCCTCCAATAGTTGTTTATATCTTACCCTAACTGCCTCCTCTTTTAGTTTATAAACCTTCACCTCTCTTTATTATATAATAATTAACTTTTTACAAAAAACTTGCATTTTGCAGTAAATGTATATCGAATCAAAATTTCTTGAATACAGCCTAATAAGATTACAGCTAACTTTAATGTGGCCTTCCAACATAAGGTTCACCATCCCTGGAATAGGTGATAGGTTACTTAACCCTTAAACAGTCCAAACGTATATATACGTTCTTACAGCTACTGCCCCGAATATTTAAAAATTTTTTAGAAATGGAGCACATTTTTTTAGGTTATAGGATAAAAAAAAATCTAGGGTCAGTAGTTACAGAGATATGAGGCGGAGAAGTTGGCACTGGACGCTCACCTGACAGCAACAGTTGGCACTGGACGCTCACCTGACAGCAACAGTTGGCACTGGACGCTCACCTGACAGCAACAGTTGGCACTGGACGCTCACCTGACAGCAACAGTTGGCACTGGACGCTCACCTGACAGCAACAGTTGGCACTGGACGCTCACCTGACAGCAACAGTTGGCACTGGACGCTCACCTGACAGCAACAGTTGGCACTGGACGCTCACCTGACAGCAACAGTTGGCACTGGACGCTCACCTGACAGCAACAGTTGGCACTGGACGCTCACCTGACAGCAACAGTTGGCACTGGAGCGCTCACCTGACAGCAACAGTTGGCACTGGACGCTCACCTGACAGCAACAGTTGGCACTGGACGCTCACCTGACAGCAACAGTTGGCACTGGACGCTCACCTGACAGCAACAGTTGGCACTGGACGCTCACCTGACAGCAACAGTTGGCACTGGACGCTCACCTGACAGCAACAGTTGGCACTGGACGCTCACCTGACAGCAACAGTTGGCACTGGACGCTCACCTGACAGCAACAGTTGGCACTGGACGCTCACCTGACAGCAACAGTTGGCACTGGACGCTCACCTGACAGCAACAGTTGGCACTGGACGCTCACCTGACAGCAACAGTTGGCACTGGACGCTCACCTGACAGCAACAGTTGGCACTGGACGCTCACCTGACAGCAACAGTTGGCACTGGACGCTCACCTGACAGCAACAGTTGGCACTGGACGCTCACCTGACAGCAACAGTTGGCACTGGACGCTCACCTGACAGCAACAAGAGTCCTGCCGCTTGCAGAATCGTTGCCTATATACCTTTTTCTCGTTTTTTTATTATTTTATATAATTTTTATGTTGTGATAATTACAATTTATAGTAGTTCTTGTGATTTCATAGCCAATCTGTGTTCTGACAGTAATATTAGGTACTGAAATTGTACTCAAATAATAATAATAATAATGATAGTGCATAATAATAATAATGATAGTGCATAATAATAATGATAGTGCATAATAATAATAATGATAGTGCATAATAATAATAATGATAGTGCATAATAATAATAATGATAGTGCATAATAGTATATACACACACCCATATGGGGTTTCTTCTATTTTCTTAATAGTACTAGTTCATTTTCTCTTATCTCCATGGGGAAGTGGAAAAGAATTCTTCCTCCATAAGCCATACATGTCGTAAGAGGTGATTAAAATGCCAGGAGCAATGGGCTAGTAACTACTCCTGCATAAATTACTAAATTTAAAAAGCTTTTGTTTTTCTTTTTAGGTCACCCTGCCTCGGTGGTATATGACAAAGTGTTAAAAGAAAAAGTAGGCTTTGGACAGGGATGTGTGATGGCACCATGGTTGTTTAACATTTATATATGGAGTTTTAAAAGAATGAATACTAGGGTGTTGGATTAAAATATAAAGAATCCAATACAAAGTGGGAGTTGTCACAGTAGGTTTTTGCCGATGACATGAGAAGTTGCAAAAGTTTGAATGAATTTGGGAGGTATGTAAAAAAAGAAAGTATAGGAACATAGGAAAGAGCAAGAGAGAGTAACAAAAAATTTAGGTAATGAAAGATTGGATATCAGATTGGAAGGAGGAAATAAATAAAAATAAAATTAAAATATTTATTTCTTTGCAAAGGTTACAATGTGTGTTTACATATAATATGATTGGAGCAAAGAAAGCCACTATCATGCCGAGGCATTTTGGGTAGACTTAACCTAATACTTATTGACTAAAGTCTAGACAGGTGAAGAGTAGTAGCTTACAAATAGTCAATATTCCACTATTATTAGTATCAGGTAGTACAATTTATGATACAATCAATTTGTGATAAAATCATACATTTTTTAGTTCGTAATTAAATTCATTTACCCTATTATAAATATGAGGTAGTACAATTAGTGATACAAACATATTAGTAAGTTTTAATAATGGCTTAATAGTTAAGGGATAATAAAGTATTTGTTGGAGTTACTTGGAATTTGGTTGGGGTTTAGCATGATGTGGGTATGTTTGTTATTGAGAGATGAGGTGATTTTTGAGTATGGTCCTAAACTGATTTGAGGGCAGAGGACCTCTTGCAGTTTCAGGCAAAGAGTTCCAGATCTTAGGGCCCTTTATGTGCAGTGCATTTTTGCAAAGTGTGAGACGGACACGAGGGATGTCAAAAAGTGTTTTGTGCCTCACGTTATACCTGTGTTCTGTTGAAGCTGTAAGAGAAGTTTGAGCGGAGGGTTGATATTGGAGTTTAATGTTCTGTATATGTAGTAGGCACAATAATAAGTGTGTATATTATGTATATTAAGTAAGTTTATGTTTCTGAAGAGAGGTGGGGTGTGTTGTCGGGCGCTGGAGTTTGTGATCATCCGCACTGCTGCTTTCTGTTGGGTTATTAAAGGTTTGATGTGATTGGCCGTGGTAGATCCCCAAGCACAAATACCATAGGTGAGGTAAGGATATATCAGAGTGATATAAGGTAAGGAGGGCCCTTTGGGGTACATAGTATCACATCTTGGAGAGGATACCTACTGTTCCGGAAACTTTTTTAGTTATATGGTGGATGTGGGTCTGAAATTTAAGATTACAGTCAAGGTGGAGACCTAGAAATTTGCCCTAAGTGTCAAGTAATGGGTGAACCATTACTAAACACACTTATGAAGTGTTTTCAGATATTTGGGAGTGGATTTGTCAACTGACAGATCCATGAAAATCAAGGGAATAAGACGAGTGGTGCACAGAGGCATCTCTTAGAGACAAAATGTTATCCATGGAAGCAAAAAAGGGAAATGTATGGGAGTATAGTGGTACCAACACACTCATATGGATGTGAAGCAGGGGTTTTAAATGTTTTAATGAGAAGGCTGGAGGAAAAGATGTCCTGTCTGAGGGCAATGTGTGGTGTGAATATTATGAAGAGATTCAATAAAATGGTCATCAATTGCAAGACAATCTGGGACTCTAAATTATATTGCAGCAGACCTCATGGTAATCATTATCAGTTACATCTTGTCAACCAGCAATTTCAGTCCCTTTCCTCATTATCTAGTTAAGTAATGCCATGGCAATTCTCTCCTCATCCATTTAACCACCAAATCATCTTAATAAACTGGCAATGGCCAGAAGTATTTCCATGGATGGGAAAAACATGGTTAGAAGTTGAAAGCCATCTTAAAAAAAATCATTAGAAGTAAAGTTATGGACAAAAATATGTGGCCACCACCTTGGATTTTTACAAATTCGGCAAAATGCTCAGTTCTGCCATTCATCGGATCCTGTATCAGGGATCCCAAGAATAAATAATAAACCAACTATTCCAGGTTCACCCCTTCATCTGCTGGACTTCATGCATACTTCCCTTTTTAGCATAGGACAAAAATGCTAAATGAACATGCCTAAGTCTTAAAATACAAGTGAGAGAATATACTCACAATGGTCATCGATAGAATGCTCTCTAGTGTAGTGTAGAGAAGGTTGTTCGCTGTAGCCCAACTGGTAAAGGAAGACCTTGGCTGTGGGATGAGCCTCTGAGTGCAGTAGTGCAGTATCCTCCAAGCACACACCCACCAAGCCATCATTCAATGTCTGAAGAGAAAATTAAATGTATGTACAAGGTGCGTTAGTTTGCCAGACAATGCTCAAATGTTTAAAACCATGAACCTTTACCAACAGACCCCAAATAGTACACAGAAGACATATGGACTGCAGAAGCATTTAAATTTGTACACTTTAATATTTAAATTGTCACAGTAGCTTATATTTTCCATGCATTATGTGCAGCTGCTAAATCTTCACAAGTAAAGCAGATAAAGATAGTCCCTATTATTAAACTAATTTTTAGTAGTAAAGGAACAGGCAGCATTTGTTGATGCAATGGAAACTCACTTGAGCAAGAGCATCTTCCTTTGACAACACATCTTTCAGGTGCACAAAAAGGGAGAGGTTGACTAGATGCTCAGAGATCATGGGTTCATCCAAACCGAGTATAACAGAACTAACCATATAGGGCTCTCTTTCTAGTGCCTGCTGGAGGCTGTCCCTGTTGTACATTGCTGTGAACAAACAAATAATGACCTTACCTAATATGAATGAAATTGCAACATTTACAAAGCACTATAACCTAAGTAAATCAATGGTTTCAAAAAAGTTATAAATGCAACCAAACAAAACTATGCCATTTGACTTGCTACACTGAACCAGCTCTTAAAGCTCTGCTGAAGACAATCTTATTTTAGCAAATGAAACTTCAGAGTAACATTTTATAAATTTTACAATTTATAACATGTAAATAGTAAGAGTAAATGCAGAAATAATTAAAATCATGGGAAGTGCTAAACCTATACAGGTCATAGTGAACTTGAGGAATAGGAGGTAGTCATGCTAGATCCGAGGAAAGGGAGGGAATAAAAATCCTTGGATCAAGGCGCCTCTCTTGAAGGGAATTTTTATTACTCCTTAACTTTAAGCCTTGTGACAAAACTTTTTTGTTTTTTCAAATCCTTTGGGAAACCTGCAGAAAACTGGATTTACCTAAACTCGTCAATTACTATACCAAACAGCACAAAAAGCAATGAAAGAGGATAGAAATTTCATGTACTGTATGTGTACAGGGTTCTCAAGGCACCCTCATGTTGTCACCAACAAGAGGTGGCAACAAATGACAAGTAGAATAGACAAGGAAATTGTGTAATGAGAATTTACTAATTCTATCAAGAAACTACATACTACATGGATTTAGGGAACTTATAATTTTTAATTGAAAAACTGGTTTACAAACCATAATAAAGCCTGGCTTACATTCCTGATATTTAAATACGTAGCTGTAAATTAAAATAAAATGTGTGTACTAAATTTCTTAAGCAGATTCATACATTATAAAATCCAAAGACATGAAACAGGAAGAAAAGCATTAAAAGGAGAGAGGCACAATAGATAAGAGTCAACATCAGAGTACTATAAACCTTTACTACATTTATGATCCCAAACGTGTATATATTTGCAACTTCTATTTAAATGTATTTTCCTAAAAGATTCACTGGAAACAATTTTAACAAATTTCCCTATTAGCTTCTAAAGACAATTTTATTATTATATTCAAGCTGGTTAAGACACCTCAGCCTACATACGTTTCGTTACCAGTGAAGACTGGCTATGAGCGAAGCCAATAAGAAGGTCCACCTTTTCATACATGCCATAGCTGAGCATGGTGGCTGGGTGGTGGGGCAGAAAGTCTCCATCCACACGAGGAACACTCACCACAGGGAAGGTGGCCCACACCTGCAGTTACATATTCACTTTCATCAAGAAAAAGTCTGGAAATATATTTACACAGCATTTGGACCTGTGAGGGCATTCAGTGCTCTTTTTAACAAAACAGTACTCAAAAATGAACAAATTAAAATTAACCCTCAAAAATAAATCACACCAACAAGCACAAGATTTAAGATTTTTCCTGGGGGAGTTTATTGGGCAGCTCCATTCCTGTGGGTAAATGTGCCATCATAAAAGCAGTACAGCCTCTCCTCACTTAGCAACGTACAGTGGACCCTCGGTTAAAGGCCGTTCCGGTTAAAAGCCAACTCGGTTAGAGGCCGGTTTTTCGGCTCCCGGTTAGAGGCCGTTTTTTCGGTTAGAGGCCCGTCTGCCGGCTGGGGCCGCTTGTGCTTCAGTTTGCCTGTCTCTCGGTGCGTGAGGAAGCTTCTGCTCATTCATCCAAACATTTTGCTATAATCCATTGTTTTTGGTGGTTATTTATCAAGTGCAACTGCGAAATAAGTCACCATGGCCCCAAGGAAAGTTCTTAGTAAGGTTCCTTTGGTAAAGAAAGTGAGAAACACGATAGAATTCAAGGCAAGCAGGCAGGCATAGAGGCAAGGAGAGCAGCAGGCATGCAGGGAGTGTAGTTGGTGGAGTGACTCTCAAGCTGATCCTAGTGGCATTAAAAGACCACAGAGAGAGCTTTGCTACCTGAAGTCCTTATGGAGGGGGATTACCCTTCCAAACACTAACTCCTCCCTCTTTCCTCCTCCCTATCTTCCAGAAGCCAACATTAGTCTTCAATAAAGGTATGTAATACTGATTAATTGTTAAAAAAAATATATATTTTTTTAATATTTTTGTCTGGAACGGATTAATTGTATTTACATTAATTCTTATGGGGAATATTATTTTGGTTAAAGGCCATTTCGGTTTAAGGCCCACCTTCTGGAACGGATTACGGCCTTTAACCGAGGGTCTACTGTACTTGTTTACCGATGCCTCGAACTTATGACAGGCTCTCTGACCAGTATGCATGCCTAAATGTATATGAGAGCTGATTTCCTCTATTCTGTTTATTACAGTATACTACAGTGGAACCCTGATTTTCATCTTTAATTCGTTCCAGAAGGTCAGCCGAAAACAGATTTGTACGAAAACTGAAGTAATATTTCCCATAAGAAATAAAGTACCAATTAATCTGTTCTAGATACCCAAAAATATTAACAAACAATAAATTTTATAGAGAATAACTATAGTTTTACATATAGAAAACAATGAGAAATAAATATAAAGCACTAATGAAATGGATAAATGAACATTTAACATCACTTTTACCTTTATTGAAGACTTGTTGGTGTATGGAAGACAGCGAGGAGGGGAGAGGGAGGAGAGGTTATTGTTTAGAAGGGAAATCCCCCTCCATAAGGACTTCAGGTATCAAAGCCCTATCCGGGGTTACTTCCCTTCTTTGTCTTTTATTGGCACTAGGATCAGCTTGAGTCACTGGACCTCCGTTGCACAAAAAATCTGTCTAAAGAGGCCTGTTTCTGGAGTCTAAGATTTGCCTAAAATGTGACAGCATTATCATTGAACATGTTGCTGACACAGCTTGCAACAGCTTTGTTAGGGTGATATTTCTCCACAAAACTTTGCACCTCACTCCACTTTGCAGAGATGTCCTTAATCACTGAAGGGACATTCTTCCCTCTTTCTCTTCCTCCTCCTCTGAAGCAATTTCCTCAGCTAAGGTCTGTTGCTGTTCCAGATGAAGGTCTTGCAGCTCTTCAGTGGCTAGCTCTTCCCTGTGGTCATCAACCAACTCTTCCACATCCTGGCCACTCACTTCCAACCCCATGGACTTCCCCAAAGACAATAGATTCCACAACAGGTGTAGGGTCATCCTCAAACCCTTCAAAAATCCTTCTCGAGGACACATTTTGGCCACAATTTTCTCCAAGAAGAGTTAATCCTGGGAGTCACTCCCTGCCAAGCCTCATCTATAAGGCTTATGCAATTGAGGATATTGAAGTGATTCCTCCAGAACTCTTAGTGTCAATTCAGTGTCTGAGGTGACTTCAAAGCACCTTTGAAACATTGCTTTGGTGTAGAGCTTTTTGAAGTTTGAAATGACCTGCTGGTCCATGGGCTGGATGAGAGGAGTGGTATTAGGGGGAAAGAATTTCACTGTGATGAAACTAAACTTTCCCAACAATTGATCTTCCAAGTCTGGAGGATGAGCAAGGAGCATTGTCCATTACCAGGAGTCACTTGAGTGGCAATTTATTTTCCAGGAGGTATTTCTTCACACTCAGGCCAAACACTTCATTGACCCACTCAATGAAAATTTGCCTCGTGACCCATGCCTTATTGTTAGCCTTCCACATCACACACAATTTACTCTTGATGACGTTTTTCTTGAACACACTGGAATTTTCAGAGTGATACACAAGTAAAGGCTTCACTTTGAAATCCCCACTAGCATTACCACAGAACAAAGAGTTAGCCTATCCTTCATAGGTTTGTGTCCTGGCAGTGCCTTTTCCTCCTGCATGATGTAGGTCCTCTGGCATTTTCTTCCAAAAGAGGCCTGTTTCATCACAGTTGAAGACTTGAGGGAGGAATCCTTCAGCCTCTACGTACTCCTTTAATTCATAAACAATTCTTCGGCCCCACGTTTGTCCAAACTTGCAGCCTCGTCATGCCTTACCACACTGTGAATGCCACTTCGCTTCTTGAATCTGTCGAACCAGCCTTTGCTGGCCTTAAATTCACTAACAGCAGCACTCTTTTCAGGCATTTTCTTTACGAGATCCATATGCAACTGCCTTTCCTTTTTGCAAATTATTGCCTCCAGAACACTATCTCCTGCTAACTGTTTTTGGTTGATCCACACCAACAACTTCTCAACATCTTCGATTGTTTGCGATCTTTGTTTCGTTAGCACATTACCCCTTTCGCAACATCAGCTTCCTTGATTTCTTTTTTCTTCACCAGGATGGAACTGATCGTTGATTTGGACTTCCCATACATACTTTCGTATTTTTTACGAGTTCTTTCTTGAATTCTATCGCATTTCTCACCTTTACCAAAGGGCTGGCACTTGGAACTTTCTTTGGCCTCATAGTGGCTTCAGCAGTTGCAAGCACAAAAACAATGGATTATGTACAGTAGAACGTCATTTAGCACGATAGTTACGTTCCTGAAAAAGTCGTGTTAGATAATTTCGTGTTAAATAATTAACAGAACTTATGGGAAAAATAGGGTTACATTCCTGGGAGTCCCCAAAAAGCCAAACAAGTTTTTTTTAGACCAACAGATCTTACAAAAATTGAAGGCGAATATGTAATTTTAGTTCATTGTCGTGATATATTACTGCTTAAGACTACAAATGCAATAGTAATAGTATTTCTTAACTTAAATTGTGGGTAATGATGTATGTGGATGGTAGTGAAGAGTGGATATGGATGGTGTAGCCCTACTGGGCTGAGGTGGATGCTTGTTGGTTGTCGGTAGAAGTGGATGGTAGAGGTTCTGGTGCTGAAGTCGATGGTTGTATTGTAGTGTGCATAAATTCTGGTTTGACTTCCAAATTACTAATAAGGTGTTTTTATCCACACCTTTCAAAGCACGAGGAGTCTTAGAGTGGTAAATAACCATGGGCTTACACTTGAAATCACCTGATGCATTACCGCAAAGGAGCAAGGTGAAGCGATCCTTTGCTGCCTTGATGCCCGGTGCACTTTTCTTTTGCTGACTGATATAAGTTCATGTTGGTATTTTCTTCCAGAAAACACCTGTCTCGTCAGCATTAAACACTTGCTGTGGCTCATAGCCACCCTCAGAAATAAGTTCCTGCAATTCAGCAGGGAAATTACTTGCTGCTGTATGATCAGCTGAAGCACTTTCACCAGAAAACTTAATATTATGTAACTTATTATGCAACTTAAAGTTCTTGAACCAGCCTGTGGTAAACATACACTCGTTTTCAGGCCTTCCTTCCTTATCACACACTGCTTTAAACAACTGTAAGGCCTTTTCCCTAATTAAGAGAAAACTAAGTGGTGCACCTTTCTTTGTTTTCTGTTCGATTCACTCAAGCAACAAGTTTTCAGTTTTATTTACTTGTTGGGACCTATGTGTCATTCTTTTCATGAGGTCACATTTTGGGTTATTCATTACACAAGCTCGTATATTTGCCTCATTCTTCCTAATCGTACGAACTGACGCTTCATTAAGGCCATAGGCCCTCACTATATCCCTCACACGTGAGCCACTTTTAAGCTTATCTAATATATTGATTTTCTTTGAAATTCCTAGACTTGAACGCTTAAACTTTTTCTTGTCACTTGCTGGAACACTTGTATGCTTACTGGGTGCCATGATTGCTTGGTATATTTATCAAAATGCAATGAAAATGAGGAAATGAATGTAAATAAACACAGGGAGCTTCCCGATACTTATCGTCCTGCACGTGTACGAACCAAACTGAACGCTGGGAGGGATGCGTGGGTGGTTGAGGGTGGCGGGGGATGGCACAAGGACTCCCCCACTGACTCAATGGATTAACCCACCGCGGGCGACACTGCGCGCTAAAAAATTTTCCCCTCCTGCTGAACCGTGTAATATCTTTACATTGTGTAAGATGATAATGTGTCGCAAATCTTAAATCGTGCAATACCCGTAACGTGCAACAATCTCGTGCTAAATGACGTTCTACTGTATAAACATTTAAAAATATATCAGAAATGTTATAAATGGTGACATTAACACAATATCAAAGACAGTTGACACAAACCCACTACCATTATAGTATGCTCCTCACTTAGCGATGAATTCGTTTATTGATGTGGTCTTAGGAACGGAACTCCGTCGTTATGAGACGAGGCTGTACATTACAGACCAAACAGTCTAGGGTATCTGGCTGGTAAGCCATTTTTGGTTGTTACAGGATGTAGGTAAGAGTGTGTATCTACAAATATTACTACCTTTACAAATGACCATGCAGCAAATCTGCATATTTTGCAAAATGCTACCAATATTAGTTATGTACGTACTTACATTGTTCACACAGTGCAGTATTAATTCCATATTTCTGTAATCTTTTGCAAACAAACTATTTCCATAAAGTGGCATACTGTACAGTATACAATTATGGCAACTGACATGTATAAACTACTTTATAGAAAGCCCCTTCCTATGCAAACCATTTTGGGCAGCCTTAAATTAACTTATAGTTACTAGACAATGAGAAGTAAAATACATGAGAATAAGTTAATAAATGTTAACCACTTGTCTAGATTTAAGGAGTTATTATGTAAAAGGATAAGTCTGCCTGAAATGACCCGGAATGATAGTGGCTTTCTTTGTACTTAGCAAACCAAAATTGTAATTTCAAATTGTAACCTTTACAAAGAAATAAAATCTTTATTCTTTTATAAGAATATACAGTGGACCCCCAGCTAATGAAAAAACTTCATCCCAGAAGCCTGCTCAAGTGCCATTACCGAACGAATTTACTTCCTTAAGAAATAATGTCACGTAGGTTAGTCTATTTCAGACCCCCAAAAATACACTTCCACAAGCACTTACAATATTATACTTACATAATTGTACGATTTCCGGGGTGTTCGTTAGCCGGGGGTACACTGTATAGTTAATATTATATTGAAGGTATACAGTAAAAAAAAAAAAAAAAAAAATAATTGAAGACACATTAAGGGTGAAGCTAGGCACCTTAATTGATACATCTAACAATAAGCAAGTTGAAGGATGGAAGAAAACAGTTTCAAGATTTGGTTGGCATAATTAGTTTTAGGACAACATTAAGTAAGGTGGTGTTTTTTAAAAATATCTTTATAGTACTTGGCTGACAGGGAGCCTCTGGAATTGTCAGGCAGAGAATCAGATTTTAAATCCTTATAAGCACAGATTTTACACAAGTTGAGCTGGACACAGGTAATAATCAGATTTTTGTGTCTGGTATTATGCCTGTGTGTTCCGTTGCAGCTATCAAGAGTGTTTCAGAGCAGGACTGATATTAGATTTGATTGTCCTGTATTATGTGGTATGCACAGTAGTACTATATACATATATTAAGTTTAGACTTTCGAAGAGTGGGGGATCATGTTGTCTAGCATTAAACTAGGTGAACATTCATACAGCTGCTTTTTGTTATTATTGGCTTTAGGTGATTTGCTGTATTGGATCCCCAGGCACAAATAGCATAGGCAAGGTACAGCATAGATTAGATATAATGCAAGTATAGTGCTGTTTGAGGTACATAACATATCAAAGATGCCAACTGATTTGGATACTTTGTCATTTGTAGCTGTTCCCAAACATCTTTTAGGTCTTGTCATTGTTAAGTGCAAGTGTGTTAGTAGTCATCCAGGTAGATATCTTTATGAACTCCTCATTAAGTGTTACTGAGAGAATCCAGACTTGGCTGGGAAATGACAAAAGTTGTCATCTGCAAACAGACTAGGTCTATGTTGTCGAGATGCATTTGGAAGATCACTGATGTACACTGCCTTGGGGCACCCTTATGTTGATAGGCTGCATTGACTGTTATGCCCTTAATGGAGACATTGGTGTCCATTGTTAAGGTAGGACTGAGATATGCAGGCGCATGACCTCTGATACCATAATGTTAAAGTTTAAAGGTGCAGGATGTTGTGATCTACTGTATTGAATGCTTTCCAGTCTATAAAGAGGCCTAGTGGCCTAGTTACATTCTGAGATGTACCAATAGTGCGCATCTTTCTCTACATACTATATTGTCTTTCCAGAGTTGCTACACCAACTTGCCGTATACATATACAGTGGACCCTCGGTTTTCGTTGAAAATTCTTTCCAGAATGCTGTTTGAGTGCCGTTACCGAACGAATTTGTTCCCATAAGGACAAATGTAAATTAGATTAGTCATTTCAGACCCCCAAAAATACACTTACAAAAGCACTTACGAAAATACACTTACATAATTGTTTGAGTTTGGAGGTGAACGAAAACCGAGGGTCCACTGTACATGCAGCCTAAACTAATCCTGGCCACAAATCTTACCATTTCCCATTCTTCCAATAAATACTTCATCTATACCAACCTTATTGTAATACTGTACAGATTCACTATTGACTAACATACATCACTGAACTCTATATTTTTAATTTTAATTTTCCTTTTAATTGGCCTTTCCTTGCTCTTGTTTCTGACAATTAGTCAGCTCTTATTCCCTGTGATCTGAACACAAAATGGTCTCCACATAAGGCATGGTTGAATTTTGTGGCCAGGCACTAGGACTGCCCCAGCAACCACACAGGTGAGTAGACACTGTTATTTTCTAACATTTTTAAATTTATTGTAGTTTGAATTTACCAAGGCTAACATCTGAAAATAAAAAAAAATTGAAATGTCTCAAGTTCCTTCACATGCCCCCTAGTTGTCTTCAAGATGGCACTGGACAGGCACCTAAATTCAGTACCTGACCAGCCGGGCTGTGGTTCATACGCTGGTTTGCATGCAGCCAGCAGTAACAGTCTGGTTGATCAAGTCTTGATCCACCAGAGACCTGGTCATGGACTGGGCCACGGGAATGATGACCCACCAAAACCCCCTCCAGGTATGCCCTAGTAATTATAAAAATCAAGCCAGGTGCCAAAACTATGGAAAAGATGTTGCAAGATTTACAGTGTGCTTTGACCTACGAGATCATACAGTACCTGGGAAATGGGAGATAATCAGGGTTGATTCCAGGCAGGGAACTATAAATCTGATAACTAATTTTAGCAGAGCAAATCCTGTAAAGATAGTTAATTCATATAATATAGTCCATAAGCCATAAAAGCTTAAAGCTAGCCAAGCTTGAAATGGGAAAGTGCATTTACTAAGCTGTTCAAGGCAGAGCCTGGAACAGTTTAGTACAGTAAATCTGAAAGGTACTCACATGAAAGGCAGTATAGGCAACGACCAGCTCATTTAAAGATTTATTTTGTAAACATCTAAGGAGGTGCCAGCTATCAAGAGACAATGTGGAATGGACTGGCAATTTGCTACAGGCAACAGAGCTCAGGTGGTGGGCCAGCTTGGCATGATTAGTCCTCAGAGCTCTTGGGCACAGAGATGACCCAGACTGCATGATTGCACGAGAGAACAACCCTGGGGATTGACAAAGCTTAAAATTCAAAGTGACACTTAAAATCTGAAAATATTTTTAATTTTTAGATTTCTGATCTTATATATAGTCTGACAGCTTTATTATGCACCCCATATCCATCCTGTGAGTATTCAAAAGATTACAGAGGCACAATGGGACCAGGGACTGGACCCCAATATTTTGACTGCTAAGCAAGTGTATGATCTGGTAATAATCTCAAGTTGTTTATGCAAATGCATTCAAGAAAAAAAAAAAAAAAAAAATAGTAGTTTGTGTATGGTTGCAAATTGTAATATGCAATATGGTTGAATTTCAACAATTCTGAGTGGATAAGTTATTTGTAGGAGGCAAAGTGAGGTACGTATTTCCAGAATGGCTGGTTACAAGCCCCTAATGATAAAATATTGATACGTACATTTCTTACACATTTTTGAGGGTTATCTTTCAAGTTTGTGCCAAAATGTAAAATAATATTCAGAGGCACATAATACGTCCAGTGACTGGGCCTGAAAGTTTTGTCAAAAGTTCCAGTAGTTACATGCTTATATCTGGTTACAATCATAATGGGTTATTAATGGAGAATAATTCAATCACTTTTATGTAGTTAAGAATTATTTATATTACCTTATATTTTAGCAAGGTATGGTTGAATTTAAACAAGTTGGATCTATAAAATTTTGGACAAGTATGAAGAGAGAAAAAACAAAAAAACATACAGATGAAGACAACAGTATTTTGAAATACTCACCAGAAGTGTAAGGGGAAAGGATTTGGTAATGTACAGATGCTGCTCCAGCTCCATCTCCAAAGATAGTGACCTTGTTTGGGTCACCACCCAAGTTACCTATGTTATTGTGCACCCAGCGTAGAGCCAGTGTCTGGTCCTTCAGCCCAAGATTACCCGGCATTATAGCATCCTCCGTAGATAAAAATCCTTTAGGAAATACAATGTGAAAATGAAAGTAATGAATGTTATATTGCTGGGAATAAAAAAAAAAGATGCTCACAATTGCATTTAAGTTTGGCGGGATACTTTACTAGTATAAGAAAAAAAAAAAAGTCATGAAAAAATTAAATATTTTAAGCTAATAGCCACTCTTAGGTGGGGAGGGGAGAGAAATGCATAGGAAGTGGCAATTATTATTGTAAAATTTGACAAAATTTTTAACCTAGCAAGTAGTGTCTGCCAATGGTGCTTTAGTTAAATTTATATAAACAATGGAGCCATTTATGAACACTGCTGTGGCATCTATGTTAGGACGAAAAGGAGCAGATTTTTGAAGATCAAACACTTCTGGCTTTCTGAGAAAGTAAATATGAACAACTGAAAGAATACTAAAGGTAAAATGTATGTAACAAAATAAAAACCACCACACTAAGCTGAAATAAACTGCATTGGTAAAAAAAAAAAAAAAAGTTACAAATAAAATTCCAAGTCCTTACAACCATGACTTAAATCATAAAAATTTAAGCCATAGAAAAAACAGTTAAAAATGTGCTCCTTAGTCAGCAGCATGCCAATGGTTATACAGTGTTACAAATACCTGCAGGCAGAGTTCCATCAGTGGTGAAAGAACCAGATTGTCAACTGGAGCAGTTGTATAACGGGCAAACAGAAAGGCAAAGAGATATTTAAATGCTATAGTAGCTTGGCTGTGGTTAAATATACGATATGTTAAATATAGGAAGGAGCATGCCAGAGTTCTAAGTTTTAAATACAAACTGTCAATTAGAATGGAAGCTGCTGAAAGAACACTAAGTCTGGCATGGAAAGGTATAAATAAAATAACCAGGAAAAAGACTGGCAATATTGCTCATCCCTTTCCACTTGAAAAAGCAAATGACCTCATAAATGACTGGTCCAAAATCTCCAGGTACGAAAACCTGCCATCTCATATTAGAGAAAACTTAGAGAGTGCTTCTGAAGAAATTTTGAAACTGATTAATTTTATGAGCCAAAATATTGATGAGAGTGATTGCCTCTTCACAGAGTATGAATTAGATAACGCATTAACTAAAGGTCGATCAACTGCTCCTGGAGAGGATGGTATAACCTATGATATTCTCAGAACTTTAAGGCATGTGCCTAATAATCCTTTGTTGGCACTGTATAACACCAGTTACATTGAGCGAGTTCTTCGTACTTCCTGGACCAATAGTCTCATTGTGCCTATCCCTAAGCCCCAACAGCCTGATACATTTAGACCGATCTCCTTAACTAGCTGTCTTTGTAAAATTTTTGAAAGAATGATACTTAACAGACTGTACTATAGAATCAGACATCAACTCTCCCCCTCCCTCTATGGGTTCATGAAAGGTAAGAGTGTGCAGAATTGTATCTCCACCTTTCTTACCTCACACATCTCTACTAGTTTTACATTTCTTGATCTAAAATCTGCATTTGATATCGCGAACAGAACTGTTATACTACATGAACTAGCCAAAATGAATATTGGTGGTAGCCTACTCTGCTGGATAATAGGATACCTGTCAAACAGAGTATCCCTGTCCTCTACCAAGGCTTTAGAAGCGAGTCTAAAGAAATGTCCCTAGGTACACCGCAGGGAGGAGTTCTCAGTCCCATGCTATTTAATATTCTGATTAATGCTCTACCTAAACATATAGCTATAAGCTATGCTGATGATATCATGATCCATACAACAGGGCATAAAAAGATGAGTACCATTCTTAATAATAATAACATTTTTATTTCAATGCATGTTACAAGTGTACATTGTTATTGGTAGTTACAATTATAAAACTGTAATGCAAGGAGAGCCACTGGCATGCCATGGCATTAGGGGCAGCTTATTCTAAAGACTTATTCACTAAAGACTTAATGCTAGAGAAATTGACTGAGTTTATTCTAGTTCTGTATTATTTAAAATTTCAATCTGATTACAGTGGTACCTCGACTTACGATATTTTTTCATTCCAGAATGCTGTTCAAGTGCCATTACCAAACGAATTTATCTCCTTAAGAAATAATGTAAAATAGACTAGTCTGTTTAGACCCCTAAAAGTACACTTACATAAGCATTTAAAAAAATAAACTTACATAAAAGGGTGTGTTTGGGGACCATCGTAAGTCGAGGTACCACTGTATACATACAATAAAAAGACAATACAAGAGAAATTGGTTGAGTTTAGTTTAGTTGTATATTTTAATTCAAGTTACAATATGTTGATGCATTACTAGTATAATAACAATACTAGAAAATTTATTGAGTTTCTTCTAGTTATATATTTTATTTCTATTTAACAAAATGATGATACTATAATATTTAAATGAACAATATATGATATGATATTGCAACAAGTGTTAAGGAGGATGACATATAAATTGAGATTATCTTAAGTAAAATAACATTGGGTTTGAAAGTTTGTTACAGTATGAGTATTTAGTATAGTGTGAGTAGGTGATTTTTGAGAAGAGTCTTGAATTGATTTTCGGACAAGGTTAACTTAATATTTACTGGTAATTTGTAATCGACTAGGCCTCGTAATATCTTCCTCTAAAACAAAGATATTAACAAGCAAACGACATCCCCCACCCATCTATTTGCAGGGTGAAAACATTAGCTACATTAAAACTTACAGATATCTTGGTGTAGATGTACCCTTTACCAAATCTACTATACCACAACTAAATAAAAAATGCAAAGATAGACTAAATGCTCTTAAAGCTGTTGCTGGCTACAACCCCAACTATGGTGCTAATGTGAAAATCGTGAGAATGATGTACATAGCCTATATTAGGTCCTTAATTGATTATGCTGCTCCCATGTTGATATTAGCTCGAGAAAATTCTCTCCGACCCTTGGAGTTAATGCAAAATGAAGCTCAGAATTATTCTTGGCTGTCCCAAATCTACAAAGGTTCTTAATATGAGGAAGGAGCTTGGTATTACTAGTATCAGTGATAGGATTGTTGAGATTAACACTGTACTACTTGGTATTAGAATGTTAAGAAATGAACCAGACACTGTCACAATGAATCTTACTAAATGTCTAGAAGTAAATACTCACAGATCTAAATGGATTGTGAAAACATGCAATTACATTAAGTTTTACAACCTGCATGAATTGTATCACTGTAGGCAACAAGAGCATTTCACCCCTCCATGGAAGATGTGTTCATTTAATATCACATACCTGCAAGTCCCTCCCAAGAAGCTCATTGCTAGTAATCCCTTCCTTAAATCACTTGTTAAAGCAACTGCTCAAGAAGAAATTTCTCGCCTAGCTGGTAGTAATAAGTTATCTCAAGTTATATACACTGATGGATCTAAACAGGAGTCTTCTGGCAGGGCTGCATCTGCTCTGGTTGCCACCTCCCTAGTTAAGAATAATAATTTTTTTTAACTAGGCATAAGAATTAACAACTGGGCGTCTACACTGCAAACTGAATTGTTTGCAATCCTAATGGCACTAAAGCTAACTTATGACACTGAGCTTGACTATCATCACTACTGATTCTATGTCATCATTGAAGGCTCTTGACTCATATAATGACTAACAGCATGCTCATTGGAGAAGCCAGGTATAAATACTCAAAAATCCGGGACAAAGGAATTAATGTACAATTGCTATGGATTCCGTCACACATTGGATTACTCCTTCATGATAAAGTTGATATGTTAGCCAAGAAGAGCACCCATAAGGAGAATGTAGAATATAACTTTGGTATATCTGTGTCTAGCATTAGGAATAATATTAGGAGAGAAATAAATAATGAAAATGATAGCTATAGGAATGCAGTTAGAAGCCTGAGTAGATCTATAACCCACTATGATAACATGAACGTAGATAAGTATGTTTATGGAGCAACTTGCAATGTGAACAGACTGACTGATGTTGTAGTGGCCAGGCTTAGGCTTGGCTACAAGTACTTCTGGCAGTTTGGAGATACACAGATGATGATCATACTAAATGCAAATTATGTGATCAGGCATATGGTCACTGTCTTGAACACTATGTGCTGAATTGTCCACTTATTGAGGAATAGAGAGATAGACAGTATAATAACCTATGTGACATGTCAAGATATCTTATTAGTGAAGGTATGATACCACTTATACAGTGGTACCTCGAGTTACGATATTTTTTCGTTCGAGAATGCTGTTCAAGTGCCATTACCAAGCGAATTTATCCCCATAAGGAATAATGTAAAATAGACTAGTCCTTTTACACCCCCAAAAATATACTTACAAAAGCATTTAAAAAAATAAACTTACATAAAAGGGCGATTTTGGGGACCATCGTAACTCGAGGTACCACTGTACTAAGCAAATTTCCTAAATTTGCTTGTAACAGATAAGTAAACTGTAGATATAAATCCAAATTAATTTCCATAAACGTGCCTATCTGTGCTCATGATAATGCGAGCACAGATGGGCATGTTTGTGGAGCAACTTGCAATGTGAACAGACTGACTGATGTTGTAGTGGCAAGGCTTAGGCTTGGCTACAAGTACTTCTGACAGTTTGGGAGACACAGATGATGATCAAACTAAATGTAAATTATGTGATCAGGCATATGGTCACTGTCTTGAACACTGTGCTGAATTGTGCACTTATTGAGGAATATAGAGATAGACAGTATAATAACCTATGTGACATGTCAAGATATCTTATTCATGAAATAAGATACCAATTGTACTAAGCAAATTTCCTAAATTTGCTTGTAACAGATAATTGAAATGTAGATATAAACCCAAATGTACAATTGTTAACCCCTTTGGGGCCTAGTGCCTAGGCCTTTTGTGTATCCATATGCTCTTGCGCTACCGTCCACAGGATGGATATGGGGTGCACAATAAACTAGCCACTTCGGTGGCAAAATCTAAAATCTGAAAGAATCGGCATTTTTCCAAGTGTGCTAACTCATCTGAAGAACATACTGCATGGAGAAAAATAGTTACATACGTTCCATTGACGTTCAAAATGTAGAAGTTTTTAAAAATATAAAACGTGAATATTTTCCACTACAGTTTGTCAACAGTGCTACAACAATATCGAGCAGTTAACTGGCTAGATGAACGTCACGAGAAGAGAATCAAGCCTCTCATTACTAGAGGAGAGTCTAGGCGATTCAGGGAAGGTAATACGTACGTATTGGTAGTATGATAAAACCTGTGATTGTCACCAGCCCCCTTAGTCAAGGAATCTGTAGTCTGAAATTGTGGAAAAAATGAAGAGAAAATGTGCAGCCTTTAGTCTCAGTGTACCAGACCAGATGAACATTCAACATCCTCAAAATCAGTCTGCAGATGCAGCGCATTAGGAACAGACCAGCAGTCCACAGCTTCTCTGGGGTCCTGGCCCAGTTGGGGATGGTTAAAATTCCAAACTGTCTACTATGGAGGAAGCAGCCCACTTGCCCAAACACTTAAAACATTAATAAAAAGGAAAATGAGCCAATAAGGAGATTCTGCAACATGACAGTACAACCCATCCTTTCCACGTAATTAGGAAAGAAAGGAAGCTCAGTATACACTGAACTATCGATAACCCTGACGAAAACAGTTTTTGTGCAGGTTGCATCTTTTGAGACACTAACCTAGGACCCCCAGGCGGTACTGAATTACCACCAGCACCACATCACGGTTCATGAGGGCTAGAGGAGGAGAGGCAGCAGCTCTCCCAGACACAAAACCACCACCATGGATGTACACCAGTACAGGCTGTTTTCTAGACACATGCTGCAAATAAAGTGCAAAAAATAAGAAAAGTAGATTTTTAAATTTAGCTACATACAGATTCATATAAAAAAGCTTTAAAGTTACTGCAATAAATTTTACACAATGTTTTGGCAAGGTATTACCAAGGCTTCAGGGCAAAGCCTTTAGTTTAACTTCACTCTTGGTGCACTGTACAAACATTTGAAGCAATGACAAGTTTACTCTTACATTTGTCTTATAATTAATATTATACAGTATACTGTTTTAGCTTCTAGGTACAAGAGCCACATATAATGCCCCTTAAACAGGTGTGTTTGGTGCAAAAATCTAAAGAGGAAAAGCTACTTCATTTTTCTAAATAGTGGGAATACTGTTTCAATAATTGCCTATTATCATGTATAAATATTAACTTACGAAACAGAGAAATCATACATGAATAGCAGCAAAATATTAGGAAACCAAGTCTAAACGATCATATTTCATGTTAAAACTTAATAGTATACAGTATATAAACCAATAACCTACTCTTTTCAACGTTTTCGTTTTTAGTTATGAGAGGAGGAAGTCAGTTATTTTTAACACGACAGTTTCCCACCGAAGTAGGGAGACTCAAAAAAGAAAAACTTTCATCATCACTTGCGTCATTACAGTAATGCCAGAGGCATGCCAATACTACACTTCTAATGCCCCTTCCAAATGTAATATTCCCCACCCCTCCTCCAGAGTGCTGGCACTGTACTTCCCACCTTAAGGACTCAAGTCTGTAAGTGATTTCCCTGAATCTTTTTCTAAGTGTTACAACGTTACCTCGCCTATTCCAATAGCAAGTCAAAAAACTACTTTCTTTCCCTCCTATCTAACACACTCACACACACCTGTTGGATATCCAAGCCCCTCACAACTTGCAAAACCTTTACCCCCCCTCCCTCCCTCAGTTCAATTTCTCCTAATTAAACCCTACCCCACCTTAAGAATAAGTTTATTTTGACATGATACATGGATGTACAGAGGAATATAATATTTGGGTGTACATGCCAAAAGCCCCTTTGTATGCAGAGCATTTTGGGCAAACTTAAAAATTAACTTAAGATTAGGAAGGCAATAATAGTTTATATTGTCGTCATTAGATAAGTTACAGTGAGTACAAGAGAACTGAATACTATTCTATTAGGTAATGTTACATGGCTTTGGTAAGTCTAGTAGAGAATAATTACACTATTGAATTAGTTTATAAAGATTACAGTATTACAATAGAACAATTTACACCCTCCATGTCATCATATCTTGCTCCATCTCTAAATGGAGAAACTACCTCAACAACCCCTCCCCCACCGTATGGATAATACTTTTTGTAACCCCCGCACCTCTTTCTAATCTTCAAATTACGGATTCTCTGCATAATATTCACACCACACATTGTCCTAAAACACATCACCACTGCTTCCAGCCTCCTCCTAACCAACATTCAACCCATTTAAGTGTGTTGGTACCTCTATACTCCCATACATTCTATTTCCTTCCATAACAATAATGTACATGTATAAATGTTAAAAACTTAGTACAGTGGAACCCCGGTTAACAAAAAAAATTCATTGCAGAAGCCTGCTCAAGTGCCATTACCGAACGAATTTACTTCCTTAAGAAAAAATGTCATTTAGGTTAGTCTATTTCAGACCCCCAAAAATACACTTCCAATATTATACTTACATAATTGCATGATTTCCGGGGTGTTCGTTAACCGGGGTTCCACTGTATGTATTATTTTCCATTGAGGCATCTAAAAATTTAAGCAAGATTTTATTAGAGGTACTATATTCATTAATTTAAGTAAACTTTGAAATGAAGACATAAAAAAAAGTAGAGGGAAAAAAGTGGAGGGAAAAAAGTGGAGGGAAAAAAGTGGAGGGAAAAAAGTAGAGGGAAAAAAGTAGAGGGAAAAAAGTAGAGGGAAAAAAGTAGAGGGAAAAAAGTAGAGGGAAAAAAGTAGAGGGAAAAAAGTAGTGTGCATAATGGTTTGCATATTAGTCACTGTAGGTCTAATACCTGCCACTCCTATCTACTCAGGTTTTAACCAGAATTTTTTTTTATAAGAAGCGCTAAACCCATTGGGTCACTCGGCGCTGGACATTTTTGGAGGCTTAATCATCCGTCTACTGAGCGCGAGACAGAAGAGCTTCCTGTTTGTACTATGGCTACCCAGGTTTTCCCATGGTCTGGAAGTTCAGTGTCGTCTTGTACCCTTTAGGTGGTGTGCCTCGCAATATAAGTTATAGCACTGTTTCCTGAACTGATGAGTGGCACATTTCAGGGTGGAAAAGCTTACAGGAAGGGAGGTTGCATTTTCCTGTTACTAACCAACTGTGTGAAAATATTAAGGTAAAGACAGTCCTCTTCACCAAGAAGTGTGTTGCCGTGAAGCTGAGGACATTGTGGTGGCTCCCAGGAACCGTTTCTCACACCTGTCCATCCGCCTGCACCCACAGGATCCTATGCAGGGAATTAGCCATTTATAATTTTAGAGATGACATACTAGGTAGAGAATGTAGCTCTAAATCTACAGGTAATATATATTTTATAGTTTAGTCATTTACCTAGAGATGCTGAACAAAGAAAATTTTCTTTGAAGAGCATAAACTGATTCAGGCATTCAGCATTACGTAAAAGGGGCATTTACATGCCCATGCAAAAGACGCCATTACCACAGCCATACAAATAAAATTCTTCTAAACACAAAATATTGTGATCAACAACCCACACTGTTAACCATAAGACAATGCTAACTAGGAATAGAAAGACACGCCGATAATTATCAAGATCATACTTAAATGTGTTTAACTGTGCACAATTAAAACCAACCTGGAAGACCCTGTAGTGATACCGCTCTTGTGGAGAGCCGCAGCAGGACACAATACTGCACCACCTCAGGGGCCCCTTACAATAACAAACATAGTATGGCTATGGCCCAGCACATGGTGTGTGGTCCTCTCTCTCACACATACATTCGTGATGCAGATTACATGGTAAGCTTAAATATGTCGCCAGTAGCTATAGCTTTTCTGAGGACATATGCACCTTACATCACCTGTCCTGCAGCAGCAGTCATTATATGTACTAGCCTATATTTTCTTCTGTTGCAGACATGTACCATGGATTCTGTGTTCAATAAAGCCTAGGAATAAGGCCTGTGTTTCTATCACAACAGACCCTATCTGCAATTCTAGGAAATAAAAAGATATCCAAAAACAACACCATCAAATTATCAAAAACAGATGAACCCCTACTCTCACCAACTGAGACAGCAAATAGACTTAATGTTTTCTTCTCCACCATAGGAAAGAATTAGCGAGTAAAATCCCAAGCTCGAACACTCGTCCAACAGACTACCTCACCAACACCTACCCAGATACACTATTCCTAGCTCCTACCAACTCACTTGAAGTCTCGCTCATAATCAACACCCTTAAAAACAAAGCAGGAGACAAACAGCTTACCACCTTTTATGTACAAAAAAGCTTCACAGGTACTGTCACCAATTATAGCAGCATTATTCAATAAATCCATTGAAGCCTCTACCTTCCCATCAATTCTCAAAATAGCTAGGGTCATCCCAATCCACAAAGGAGGTGATCAAACAGACTTGAATAATTATAGACCAATTTCTAATTTACCACTGCTTTCTAAAATCTTCAAAATAATTCATAGACAGATCTATTCCTACCTCGTCTCACACAATGTACTCAACCCCTGTTAATTTGGATTCAGGACCAACAAGAGCACAAACGATGCTATTATACACATGTTAGAGTTAATATACACCGGACTTGAGAAGAAAAGTCCCACTGGGAATCTTCATTGATCTACGCAAAGCTTTTGATACAGTCGACCATGATTTACTGCTCACAAAATTAGCACACTATGGTATAAGGGGCACCCACTCAACTACCTAAAGTATACCTTAGCAACAGAAGCCAATACGTGTACACGAATGGAGCGAACTCTTCCACACAACAAATTACAGTCTGAGTCCCTCAAGGAAGTGTCCTGGGGTCACTCCTATTCCTCATTTACATAAACGACCTACCGAATGCATCACAACTACTCAAACCCATATTATTTGCAGATGACACAACATGTCTTCTCTCACCCAAATCCAGTCATATTGGCCAACACTGTTAATGCCGAATTACAGAAAATATCAACATGGATGACGACAAACAAGCTTACTCTCAATACTGACAAGACCTACTTCATACAGTTTGGAAACAAAGCCACAAATGTTCCACTTAACATAACGCTCAATGGTTCACCTATCACAAGACTCACAGAGCAAAAATTCCTAGGAATCCACCTTGACAGTAACCTTAAATTCCAAACACACATATTTCCAAGAAATTCTCAAAGACAGTAGGCATATTATCAAAGATACGCTATTATGTGCCACAATCAGCTCTCCTTGCACTATATCATTCACTTAACTACCCTTATCTCACCTATGGAATCTGTGCATGGGGATCAACATTAAATCACCTTAGACCACTCATAACCCAGCAAAAGGCTGCAGTCAGAATGATGATAAATTCCCATTCTAGACAGCATACTCCAATATTCAAAAGTCTAAAACTACTCACCGTAAAGAACATTCATATGTATTCTTGTGCCTATTACATACATAAAACTCTACACTCTAATATAAACCCTCTGCTCAAAATTCTCCTCACCAACTTTAATAGGACCCATGACCACAACACAAGACACAGATCAAGACCCACAGGTAACTGAATTCACAAACACTATGAGTAACTGCTTATTACTACCAACAATATCAAAACCTACAAGAATCTCCGATAATAGTACCTCGTTACTAGACCACATCTGGACTAACACAATATCCCCTCTAAAATCAGGCATAATCACAGAAAACACCACAGACCACTACCCTACCTTTCTCATAACTAACCTAGGCATTCTGCCCCAAGAAATTGCAAAAGTTACCTTCAGACTACATAATGAGTCAGCTGTTAATAATTTTATATCAGCTATGACGAACATTGACTGGCTTAATGAATTAGAAACACATTCAGATACTAATGAATGCATCAAGAACTTTCTTAAAAACACACAACCTCTATAACAGACATTGCCCGAAAAACTAAACAGATCACAGCTAAGAGACTTAACAACCTGGCTAACACCCAGCATCCTTAAATCCATAAACAAGAGGCACCAATATGAAAACAATATAGAAGGGGTCAAACCAGAGAACAATCCAAACGCTACTCATCAATCCCTTACTAGCCTGATAAGAAGGTCCAAAATTGTATTATGAGAACAGACTCCAGACCGTAAAAGGTGATATGAAAAAGACCTGGAAAACCCTATCTACAATTCTAGGAAATAAAAAGATATCCACGAAAAAAACCATCAAAATCAAAACAGAGAACCCCCTCTCACCAACGAGAACAAACAGACTTAATGTTTTCTTCTCCACCATAGGGAAAAAAAGGGGTAAAATCCCCAAACTCGAACACCGTCCAACAGACTACCTCACCAACACCTACCCAAACCTTTCCTAGCTCCTACCAACCATTAAATCTCCTCATAATCAACACCCTTAAAAACAAAGCAGGAAAAAACAGCTTACCACCCTTTAGACAAAAAATTTACACGTACTGTCACCAATTTTAGCAGATTTTTCAATAAACCATTGAATTTTTACCTTCCACAAACTCAAAAAATAGT
>WNWK01003561.1:0-37500 GCA_009830355.1 Cherax destructor
ACTTACTAGATGACAACTGTTTGGAGTTACCCTTTATTGGTATAGTATGTTTTAAATTGATCAGAGTCTGTGTTAAAGGTATTTGATGCAGCTGGTAGCTTACTTACTAGTGTTGATGCGACAGTTGTGTAGTATGAATTAAAACAATTTGCCACTTTAGTTGTTTCGTGGCATACCTCGTTATCGACATTTAGAACTATGTTAGATCTATCTACGGGTTTATGGCTATACCCCAACTGTTTGAGTTGTTGCCAGAGCTTTCTAGGGTTATTCTTGTACTTTTCGATCTTTGAGCAATAGTGTCTTGCCTTTGCGCCTTTTATAAGCCTCCTGCACTCTGTTCCTCACCCTTGGAATTCATTTAGTGCTGCAATATCCTGTCTGTTTGCCTTAAATCTTTTATCAACTGGTCTCTGAATTTCATATTATCTAATATCTCAGTAGTCATCCAGGGTTCAGTTCTTCGTTTAAGCCTAACCTCTTTAACTGGTGCAATATTATCAAGGATGGCAGTGAACATTGTTTTGAATTTTTCCCAGGCATCATTTACGTCCGTGCAACTTGTTATCAATGACCAATCACAATTGTGTAGCATATTTACCAGTGTTTCTTTACTGTAGTTTCTAGTTGACCTAACTTTTATTGTCTTGTGTAGGCCTATCCGTTCCCTAGTAATTTTCCTGGTACAGTAAATGATGAAATGATCACAAAGGCCTGTGGTAATGACCCCTGACTGACTAATGTTCTCAGGGCGGTTACAAAGTATGTGGTCAATTAGGGTGGCTGAGAACTGTGTGATCCGGGTTGGTGTATTAATTAGTTGCGTGTAACTATTTAAATCCAGAATTTGCTTATACCTTTTACATAGCCCGTTATTTTGCTGTTGAAAACAGATGTTGAAGTCTCCCAGTATTAGTGTCTCGTCATTGTTATCAAGTCCTGACAAGACTCTCGAAAAGTCCTCTAAGAACTGGTCATGGTTGGGAGGGCGATAATTAGTTCCTACTAAGATGGGTTTGGTCTTGGGTAGCAACACTTCAAACCACGCATCCTGGGGATAAAATTAACCTAATTGCCCGAAACGTTCTGCACTTGTACAAATAAAGATTATTATTATTATTATTATTATTATTATTATTATTATTATTATTATTATTATTATTATTATTATTATATGTGGTTGCAGGGGTCGAGTCTCAACTCCTGGCCCCTAAGTCTGTAGGTCGATCTCTGGCTACAAAAACTGCATCCTGGTTTGTGATTACCTCCCGACACGCTCGAGGCACTACAGGAGTCTTCAGACTTTTCTTATCTGCGATTTCTCGTATTAATAAGAAGTCATTTGAGTGCTTCGAGGAATTAAGAAGTCCACCATGTGGTCAACACCTCTCATAGAAAACGTAAGGGATGATTTACACTTTGAATGGGGATCTATTTAGTTAAGATAAGATATGCTAAGCTTTTGTTCGGATCTATAACCTGTAGGGTCATCCACCCAAGATAACCCAAGAAAGTCAGTGCTTCATCGAGGACTGTCTGTCTTATTTCCATTGTGGTCCTTCAGTCTCGTCCTCCAGGATGCGACCCCTGCAACCACAATTAGGTGAGTACACATGTACCTGCTTGCTAAGTCAACAGGGGCAGCAGGTGTAAGGAAACACACCCAATGTTTCCACCCGTTCGGGGATCGAACCACGGACACTTAGTGTGTTCAGGATAACCCTAGAAAGCCACTCAGTCTGTCTTCCAATAATGAGGTTCTTTCATCCCTGTTCCCAGGATGCAACCCACAACAGTTGAATAACACCCAGGTACCTTTATCAAATATTAAGATGTTATTGCTTGTGTATCTTTTACTTAATTGTATTGCTAGCTTATAGCACATATATTCTTTTTTGGATCTTTTTTAAGATTTAATAGTGTTTAGATACTGTAACCACTTTACTAAGGACACATGTACACCTGCTCATTAATGAAAATATCCAATCAGCCAATCAGATGGCAGTGCCCCAGTGCCTAAAAGCAGCAGACATGGCCAAGAGGTTCAGTTGTCGTTCAGACTGAACATCAGAATGGGGAAGAAATGTGATCTAAGTGACTTTGACCGTGAAATGATTCTTAGTACCAGACAGATGGGGTGGTTTGAGTATCTTAGAAACTGTTGATCTCGTGGGATTTTCATGCACAACACAAAACAACCAATGAGTGGTAGCTCTGTTTGCGAGAGGTCTGGGGAGAATGGGCCAGACTGGTTCAAGCTGACAGGAAGGCGACAGTAACTCAAATAACCACGCATTGCGAGAGTGGTATGCAGAAAAGCATCTCGGAATGCACAACATGTCGAACCTTGAAGTGGATTGGCGGCAGCAACAGATAACACCGGGTTCCAATCCTGTCAGCTAAAAACATGAAACTGAGGCTAGAATGGGCACGGGCTCACCAAAACTGGACAGTTGAAGATTGGAAAAAAACGTTAACTGGCCCTAACAAATCGCGATTTCTGCTGTGACATGCAGATGGTAGGGTCAGAATTTGGCACAAACCTTTGGGATATGGTGAAAAGGGAGATTTTCAGCAAGAATATGAAGCCGACAAATTTGCAGCAATTACGTGATAATATCATGTAAACATGGACCAGACTCTCTAAGAACTGCTTCCAGCACCTAGCTGAATCCATGCCAAGAAAAATTCAGGCAGCTCTGGGGGCAAAGGGAAGCCCTACCCAATGCTAAAAGAGTGTACCTAATAATGTGACCAGTGAGTGTACATAATCTCAATTTTTGAAAGAGGTGGATCGGTAAGCCAGAGGAAGAGGCCTCGGTTAGATAAGCAAAAGTTCCAGCAGTAAGTCAATATATGACTAAGATCAGCGTCTAGAAGAATTTGTCCTGTTTCCTAACGAATATTTCCTAACTTTTCCTTCAAACGATTCTTTTTTTTCAAGACTGTTGCAGTTATTACACTTTTTCTATATCACTCTGACTCGCTCTTCGCTGAAATTTTTCGATTTTGAGTGCATGTGCCTTTCCAGGTATTAATTACAAAATTTAAGTTTTTATTCCAAGTGTAAATTGTTACTCCATATCTCGCCATCAGTGAGTGAAGCCCTAAAAAGCATATGGGTCAATGACCCATATGTTTTTTAGGGCTTCGCATAAAATACTTTTGAAAAATAGTAAATCTGGCTGCCATATTACTTTGCAACATTCAATTCTTCCTGGTTTCGTGATTTAACTCTCCAGTTTGTTGCAGTTATCTGCAACTTTATTGCTACACCATTGCTTGCCAGTTTCAACTTTCAATTAAAAAAAAAATAATTCCTTATTACAAATTCTATTCTTATTTACAGCTTTTAACACTTTTTATTCCTTCAATTCATTTATGACCCGCAGTTACATCATCGTATCATCATTGCGCTGAATAACAAACAAGGTTTACAAAAATACTACTGTTACTACTACTATAATTATAATAATCCTTTTAATAGAGTATATATATATATATTTATGAAAGATGTCTCGGGAATTATTTTGTCTTCCTTCTTCCTTTGTTTTCAGGAGAATTTATGCTTATTCTCTAGTGTGTTGAACCATGCAGGAGAGGTTCAAACAAGACGTAGGTAATTATAAAAGCCAATAATTATATTCCTATTGTTTATGCTTTGTTAATACGGAATCAAGTATTCAGTTATTCTTATTGAGTAACTTAATGCATTACTCTTATTTTCATGATTACGAGAAAAAAGTATTGAAATTATCGTTTTCATTTCTCGCCTTCGGGCTTAAATAATCCATGTGAATTCCTAGATTCACGCGTATGACATTATAAAACACATTGGAACGCAGTCATGCATATTGCCAGGTCTCTGTGTTTGTTGGTTGGTTGGTTAATGGGGTTTAAAGCCTGTCGACTACGCTAGGGGTCATTATGGATTAAACTTTCAGCATAGATACGCTGACAGAAATGCACCTTCCGACACCTAACGACACTGGAGGACAGGAGAGACATGATAACAACATATTAAATCCTGAGAGGAATTGACAAGGTGGACAAAGACATAGGATGTTCCAGAGATGAGACACAGCAACAAGGGGTCACAGTTGGAACTTGAAGACTCAGATGAGTCACAGGGATGTTAGGAAGTTTTTCTTCAGTCATAGAGTTGTCAGAAAGTGGAATAGTCTGGAGAGTGATGTAGTGGAGGCAGGATCCATACATAGCTTTAAGAAGAGGTACGACAAAGCTCATGGAGCAGGGGGAGAGTGGACCTAGTAGCGACCAGTGATGAGGCGGGGCCAGGAGCTGTGAATCGACTCCTGCAACCACAATTAGGTGAGTACACGCACACACACACACACAACACACCCACACCCACACACACACACCCACACCCACACACACACACACACACACACATACACCAACACACACACACATGCACCCACACACACACACATACACCACACACACACACACACACATACACCCACACACACACACATACACCCACACACACATACACACACACACACACACACACACACACACACACAGGAAGTGGAATAGCCTAGAAAGTGACGTATTGGAGGCAGGAACCATACATAGTTTTAAGACGAGGCGTGAAAAAGCTCATGGAGCAGGGAGAGAGAGGACCTAGTAGCAATCAGTGAAGAGGCGGGGCCAGGAGCTATGAATCGACCCCTGCAAACACAAATAGGTGAGTACACACACACACATACACACACACACTCCCTCCACTTTTAACTGACCTACATTCTTTCTTTACTGGACATCCCACGCACATATTTATTCGTTACCAAATTAAATAGACATTAATTAGAATCTTAATTTTCGCTGCAAATCCAAGGTCACTTAAAGTCTATGTAAATTCATCTCTTTAATAGTTTCTTATGAAGTCTTAAGGTGCAGCCTCAGTTTGGCACTACGACGATATTAACTGACACATAAACATACAGAGCGTAACGAATTGGAAAAAAAACATTACACCAGTGATAAAATACAATTCGCATAAATATCCGTTATTGGATTTAAATACTAAGAGTACAGAGCAGTACCTTATAACAGCACTGAGGGCAGCACCTTACAGAACCTTGACAAGCCACAGATGTCTCCTGTCTGTGGTTTATGAGGCTCTGTTGAGACACTGATGATACCACTAAAACGCAGTTAGGACATATAATTTAATAAAACACGTACCTTACTACATTTAGAGTCTAAAAACTTTATATATATATATATATATATATATATATATATATATATATATATATATATATATATATATATATAGTTGTGTGTGTGTGTTGTGTGTGTTGTGTGTTATTTATATATATTCTTTTCAATTCTACTCAATTCATACAGGTTTTCAGGTCACAATGGTAAATGTTTTAATACTTAGCGAAATTCTTTTGGAGTTTCCGACTTTATAACTTGGGCTTTTAAGAAACGTTTTACAAAATCAAATTAATACTTATCTAGTTTTGAAAAAAAAAAAAATCTCGTAAGTCTTTTCTCTTCCCTAACGTTTAGTGTACGTAGTGTTAGTGTTAGTTATCGCATTGGCAAACATTTCAGTGATCATCTAGGAAATTTTCGATGCACTAAGTAATTCATTAAGGTTTAAGATATTTCACTTATTTCAGAAGATTTTGTCTCTGCAAAGTTTAGTGTGACGGCTACACAGTCACTGTATGTGAACCAGCACCCAGCAATGTTTTATCAACAATAATTTTTGCATTGGACGTTTTTAAAAAACAGTTTACCAGAATCTGCTGACATACAGATGTCTGCAGACTGTGGCTGCAGTGTTTCTATGGAAACAATAAATAATATTTGTTATCACTGATATCGTCTTCTTGGTGCCGAGAGAGCATTACTTGTTTTTATTGATTCGAATGGATAGACCTGCGCAATGAGCGACATGATAAACATTCCTGAAGGTTTGAGGCTATCCAGTCTGTGGTGGAGTTCCTAAGTGAATAATCAATTTGCAACAAGTGTCGTAATAAGCACAGTATGATGGTAGAGTTTGCTAAGGGAGAGTAAAAGAAGCGGATTGCAATGGTTCATAGGAGGCCGGCAAAGGCAGGTCACACTACGGTAGTCTGCAAGGAGTAACTGTCACAGGCGTATGCACTAAGCTTGCAGGGGTCAAGGGCGGGGTTGTCATGGATGGAACCTTTGTGGTCATGTAGGTCTGAGTGGAACGAGTTCGACTGTGGATTGGTCGTGGCATAAATGGTGGTATTGAGAACATCGAAGTATTTACTGTGGGTTTTAAGTAGGTTAAAGTTGTCACTACGGATTTTGGGGACATCGAAATCGTCACCATGGGTTTTAAGGATATTAAAGTCACCATCACAGGTTTTCAGTATATTGAAGTCGCCGCAGTGGGTTTTAAGGACATCGAGGTTGCCACCGTGGGTGGTGAGGACGTCGAATTTGCCGCCGTGGGGGCTGAGGCCATTGCAGCCGACTCCGTTGATGTTGATATTAAAGTTACCTCCGTTGGTGTCGAGGACATCGAAGTCTCCGCCGTGGGTGCTGAGAACACCGAAGTCTCCTCCGTGGGTGTTGAGGACATCAAAATCCTCTCCGTGGGTGGCAACATCAAAGTCTCCTCCGTGGGTGTTTAAGGTGTGGAACTCTGGGTGGCGCAGGTTGGGCTGCGGGCTGGTCTTGACGTAGACGGAAGTGTCGAAGACGCTGGTGGTCCTGGTGCTCCTGCGGTGGCGGTAGTGGAGAGCTGGATAACCCAGACGTCTTGTGCGATACTGCCGCCAACGCTTCCGCAACAGTTCCTGCACCTCGCTGTTAAGGAAGCAGTACAGCACCGACACGAACACTCCCTGGGGAGGGAAGACAATGATCACCTTATGGGAAGAAAACGCGATAAAAAAAATCTTGGGGGAGACAAAATAACATGAATACTGTCTGGGAAAGAACGTGATATGACGACACTATCCGGAGAATATTACCTGTGTAGATTATAACAACTCTCCCTGAAAATAAAATGAGATGAACTCCCCGAAGAGAGAGCTCAACAAGAACCTCTTTGGGAAAAGCATGTCAAGAAAATCCCTTGGGAAAACATGACAAAAACAACCCTTGGGGAGAAAATGACAAGAACATCCATTGACTAGAAAGGAACAAAAAGAACTCCTGTGGAGAACATATAAGAATACAATCTGAGAAGAAAACATGAAGACACAAATACCCCCAAGGAAGACACAAGAGAAAAGAGATAGAGATAAAACGGCTATCATGATTTCATTAGTGCATAACCAGAGTGTAATGAAGGTAATGGTGGTCATTAGTGGCAGTGTAATGATGTTGAAAGCTTCTATTGGAAGTGTATTTAGAAAGCTTATCCAGAGAGAGAGACAGACAGACAAAGATATGAATTATGATACCTCAAGTCTTTATAACATGGTGACAGTACTTCAGTAACTCTGTATTACTGAAAGCAAAGAAAAAAATTGCTACTACTGGAAGCCCGAATATGGTTATTACTAGAATCCAGGACCTACCTATTAGTGGACGCATTTGTCTGTCTACTGAAAGCTGGGACCTACTTCCTACTGAAGCAAGGAACTATTACTAGTAAACAAGGATAGGGCTACTGTTGAAAGAACCTACCTACTACTGGAAGCAAGGAGGTATCTGCTACTGGAAGCTATGGGGGTCCGTCTACTACTGGAGACGGATAAGACACATTTTGCAAAAAATTGAGCATCTTTTATCGACTGAAAATGCTTTGCGAGGACTCACCTGGGAGGACTGAATGAGAGCATTGCTGAGCATGTAGGCGCTTTCCAGGTCTCCCTTGTCCCCGGGGTTGACAGCGAAGAGGAGGTTGGTGATACCCAGCAACGGGAACAGCACAGCCGTCGCCCGGATCGCCTTTCTAAACCAGAAAAAAAAAAAGATAGTGACTGGAGTAACAAGCCGACAGTGATGGGGATGGGGAGGAGTGAGTGATAACGGCACATACAGCAGAACAAGCCTATTAAACCACAGAATGGGTGGGGTTTGAACCCTACCCGTTCCCTGATTTGTTTGCAATCGTGTTATCAGGATTTCGTGAGCAAAATCCGATCACTTACTGACCACCTTTTTTTTTTTTTCGTTACCAACAGTGAGCTTTATTAAGTCAGTAATTCTGTTTGTGACTTCAAGAATCTGAACGCGTGGGCGAAACGTTGTCAGTACAGTGTCACATTCTATTGTGTCTCATCAATCATCATGTCGGTATTTGACTCTGTTTATCTCCCTGGTGCAAGGAGAAGTGAAAACTTGATCCTCTGTCTGTTAACTGCCAAACAGAGAGGCTTTCTAACTCTACTCATCTAGTTAACCAGATATATTCTAACAATGTAAAGTTAGTTTGAAAAGTGAATTTTCCAGGACACGTCCAAATTGACCAATATGATTAGGATTCTGACGGAAGATTGAAGTTTGATGCGATAATAATAGTGGCGACGCTTGCATTCGGCAAAAGTTTGCTCCAAGGAGATTAAAAGAACCTTTAAGCAGAAAAATCATCTAGATTTACGACGTCTCACCCACATTTGTACTTGGTGAAACCTAGTGTGGGGGTTATGAAGCCCCACTGAGGGTGATAAAAACCTCACGGTGGGTTAAAAAGCCCCCACTGTGGGTGATAGAGAGGGAGAGGGAGGGAGAGAGGGAGAGAGAGAGAGAGAGAAAAAACGCTTTCGAAATTGAAATATAGATATTTAAGAACGGGTGATGCACTAAGCCAGAATGTTCAGAAACTTAGACTGAGTGGAAGAAGCTTTATCTGTGGTAGGAAGTAACTTAGATCACCTGACTTGCGTGGTCTCCACGGCATCGCTGGCTCTCAGCTTAGTCACCAGGATCCTGATGATGTTGACGAGGAACACCAGGTTAATCTGCGGGGTGATGCAACAGGATTTAACACTCTCCTGTGGGTGGCCACACTCCATCAGTGACCATGGTACCAGAAACCATGGGAGTCACAGTTTATAAGAAAAATGAATCTAACATTCTGTTTTGGCATTAAATTTACCAGGAGAGCAGTGGCCATAACACTTACCAAGAAAGCAGTGATCTTACCAGGAGAGCAGTGACCATGGCACTTACCAAGAAAGCAGTGATCTTACCAGGAGAGCAGTGACCATGGCACTTACCAAGAAAGCAGTGATCTTACCAGGAGAGCAGTGACCATGGCACTTACCAAGAAAGCAGTGATCTTACCAGGAGAGCAGTGACCATGGCACTTACCAAGAAAGCAGTGATCTTACCAGGAGAGCAGTGACCATGGCACTTACCAAGAAAGTAGTGATCTTACCAGGAGAGCAGCGACCATGGCACTTACCAAGAAAGTAGTGATCTTACCAGGAGAGCAGTGACCATGGGAGCCACGAGTATCCATATATGTGGCAGGTTACTGTAGCTTCGCCAACAGTGTACTTCGTGTTGGAAGTACATAGTCGTAGCCCAGGCTATGATGAACACTAGTGGCACTCCTGTAATGATGAACACTGTGATGAACACCATAATTAACTCTCACAGCTAATACTGAACTCAGCCTATGATGCAGTGTATACTTCGGGTCTCACTATTTGTCTGATCCCAGAATAAAAATAAATAAATATATAGTGTCTGACCATTGCCACTGATAATGTAGATAGTGACTGATCCCAGCCTATGATGATGTTTATAGTGACTGACCCCAGCCTATGGTATAGTAGATAGTGACTGACCCCAGCCTATGGTGTAGTAGATAGTAACTGACCCCAGCCTATGGTGTAGTAGATAGTGACTGACCCCAGCCTATGGTGTAGTAGATAGCAAAGGGAGCTCCGGAGTCGAAGACATTGGAGGTGAGTCTGGAGTGGAGGAAGAGGCCCTCCACGAACATCCAGTTGATGGACGCCATCTGAGCGTACATGGTTAGTGCCAGTAGTGTCTTGCACACCCAGTCCTGCAACACACACAGTGTTAGTCCTGCAACACACACAGTGTTAGTCCTGCAACACACACAGTGTTAGTCCTGAAACACAGACACTGTCCTGCAACACACACAGTGTTAGTCCTGCAACACACACAGTGTTAGTCCTGCAACACACACAGTGTTAGTCCTTCAACACACATAGTGTTAGTCCTGAAACACAGACACACACACACGCACAGTGTTAGTCCTGTAACATACACACACACATACACAGTGTTAGTCCATCAGCACACACATTGTTAGTACTGCAACACACACACACACACAGATGCAGTGTTAGTCCTGCAACACACACACACATGCAGTGTTAGTCCTGCAACACACACACACATGCAGTGTTAGTCCTGCAACACACACATGCAGTGTAAGTCCTGCAACACACACACACATGCAGTGTTAGTACTGCAACACACACACACACACATGCAGTGTTAGTCCTGCAACACACACACACATGCAGTGTTAGTCCTGCAACACACAAACAGACAGACAGACACACACATACAGTCCTGCAGTACAGGGCCAGAATGTTTGAAAGTGAGAACCAGCAACAAGGAAACATATATATAAACCTAAAAAAAAAAAAAACAAGGTTCACAAGAACATTCAGGCATTTTTTCAACCTTCCTTTTCTTAATACGATTTTATCTTAAATAAGAAACCAAGTTATTTCCTTATATTCATTACTTAAGAGCAATTATTCATTAAAAAGTAAATGCATGCTCAAAAAAATGTCTTAATAACGCAAATGGAATGCATTAAGATGCCACAGGGCTTGTCACTTGGCACTCTCGTATGTCAACAAGTGTGTGAAACTTTAAATTATAAAATAATAAAAAAAAATTGTTAGCTTTATTAATACGAATATTTATATAGAGGAGGTAGAGTTAACACGGTAATAAATATACGTTTATGATCCAGTCATTAAGCAGATGCAAGCCAGTAAAGACTGACTCGGAGCTTCAGGAAGCTTGACTGGCGAAATCGTTATGACGCGACTGTAAACAAGTTAGTTCTGAAACTAGCAGGACAGTGTAACGGTGCTAGTTCCAAGACTGTCGTGCCTTGGAATCCAACCCCCCACTCAGTTCAGTGAGCTTTAGATAGTTTTCTTGCATCGCCTGTCGAAGAGGACCTTAGAGCCAGACTGATATATACAGATAACAACTCTCTTGTCAAGAAAGAACTAAAGGCACAATAGCGTGTCTGGAAAAATACACAATTAACACGCCCAAGCGAGAGTAGTCCAGGTCGGTCCGAAACGTCGTCGTAAGCTCTTCTATGTGTGGGTTATTTGTGTACTATTCTCTTGTCTTTTTCTCCGTGGGTTTGATCTCTAACACAGACAAGACTCACGACCACCCTTGAAAATGTGGAAAGTCAAAATATGTTTTTATCACAACTTCGGTTGAAAAAAAAAAGATATATTAATAAAAAATCTTGACATTTTGGTAGTTTTCCACTAAACCATCAGAATTCATCAGTGCTAAGTGTATTTGCTGATGTTGATGCAAGGAAATGGTTCGCTTTTAGTAATGATAACTTGGTATCCAATATATGTATGTATATATATATATATTTATATATATATATATATATATATATATATATATATATATATATATATATATATATATATATATATATATATATATATATATATATATATATATCCCATTTCTCATGACAAATTACCATAACCATGAAAAGGGAACAGGTAAGCCAAAATCCTTACGTATGTTGTATTACGTACTATACATTATTGCACATTCTGTATTATTTGTGGTCACTTCAACAATTCATTTTAGTCCTTCGCAAAAAAATTGTTTATTCTCAAATAAATGCAAATAAATATTAAGAGAAATATTTTTACAATTAATATTTAATGTAAAGAAAATTTCTTCCCATTTGTGTTATTCTTGCAAAAATGTACATTAACTATTTTATGTATGGATAATTATTATACGAGTAAAGCTCCTGGTCCAACAGCTGCACTATAACTCTCCACATAGGTAATCATAAATAGGTAATTATAAATAAATAATTGCATATAAGTAATCACATAGGTAGACACGTGCTGGACATCACAAACAGGCATCTGAAAATTGGTATTTACAAAAAGTTAACGATATGAAGGAAACAACGAATAGGTAATTACATGAAGGTAACTACAAACAGAACATAAGAAAGAAGGAGAACTGCAGAAGACCTACTGGCCCATGCTGGGCAGGTAATGAGAGAGACAGTGAGACACTCACCACGTCGCGATAGGTGTTGGACTGTCGGTGGAAGATGAACGGTTCACTGAGGACGAGCATCACCAGGAAGTGTATAATGAGAGACACCACCAGGTTCCTGTGTACCCGCAGGCGGTCACACTCCAGCGTCCTGCGTCACCAGCATTGTAACGATTTATGGGAGCCATTCTATTAGAGTTTTACACCCCCACATAATACGAGGCATTGTGTGGGGGTGTTATGTGACGTGTGAGGCGTAGGGGTTATGCGAGACATTGTGTGGGGGTGCTATGTGACGTGTGAGGCGTAGGGGTTATGCGAGACATTGTGTGGGGGTGCTATGTGACGTGTGAGGCGTAGGGGTTATGCGAGACATGGTGTGGGGGTGCTATGTGACGTGTGAGGGGTTAGGGGTTATGCGAGACATTGTGATTCCTACTGTATCAAATGACTTCCTTGCAGTGTAAAAAAAAATGCATAGTTAAGCCATACTTGTCTCTCTTGCATGACGTGCAAGCTCCCAGCATGATGTCCAAGCTACCAGCAGGATGCCTAAGCTACCAGCATGATGCCCAAGCTCCCAGCATAATGCCCAAGCTCATAGCATGATGCCCAAGCCCCCAGCATGATGCCCAAGCTCTCAGCATGATGTCCAAGCTCCCAGCATGATGCCCAAGCTCCCAGCATGATGCTCAAGCTCCCAGCATGATGCCCAAGCTTCCAGCATGATGCCCAAGCTCCCATCATGATGCCCATGCTCCCAGCATGATGTCCAAGCTCCAAGCATGATGCCCAAGCTCAAAGCACGATGCTCAAGCTCCAGCACGATGCCCAAGCTCCCAGCATGATGCCCAAGCTCCCAGCATGATGTCCAAGCTCCCAGCATGATGCCCAAGCTCCCAGCATGATGCCCAAGCTCCCAGCATGATGCCCAAGCTCCCAGCATGATGCCCAAGCTCACAGCATGATGTCCAAGCTCCCAGCATGATGCCCAAGCTCACAGCATGATGTCCAAAGCCCCCAGCATGATGCCCAAGCTCCCAGCATGATGCCCAAGCTTTAAGTATGATGCCCAAGCTCCTAGCATGATGCCCAAGCTCTCAGCATGAAGCCAAAGCTCCCAGCATGATGTCCAAGCTCTCAGCATGAAGCCCAAGCTCCCAGCATGATGTCCAAGCTTTCAGCATGATGTCCAAGCTCCCAGTATGATGTCCAAGCTCCCAGCATGATGCCCAAGCTCCCAGCATGATGTCCAAGCTCCCAGCATAAGCAAGCCCGCATGATGTAGCTCCCAGCATGATGCCCAAGCTCCCAGAATGATGTCCAAGCTCCAAGCATGATGCCCAAGCTCCCAGCATGATGCCCAAGCTCCAAGCATGATGCCCAAGCTCCCAGCATGATGTCCAAGCTCCCAGCATGATGCCCAAGCTCCCAGTATGATGCCCAAGCTCCCGGCATGATGCCCAAGCTCCCAGCATGATGCCCAAGCTCCCAGCATGATGCCCAAGCTCCCAGCATGATGCCCAAGCTATCAGCATGATGTCCAAGCTCCCAGCATGATGCCCAAGCTCCCAGCATGATGTCCAAGCTCTCAGCATGATGTCCAAGCTCCCAGCATGATGTCCAAGCCCCCAGCATGATGCCCAAGCTCTCAGCATGATGCCCAAGCTCCTAGCATGATGCCCAAGCTCCCAGCATGATACGCAAGCTCCCAGCATGATGCCAAAGCTCCCAGCATGATGCCAAAGCTTACAGCATGATGCCCAAGCTCCCAGCATGATGTCCAAGCTCCCAGCATGATGCTCAAGCTCCCAGCATGATGTCCAAGCTCTCAGCATGATGTCCAAGCTCCCAGCATGATGTCCAAGCCCCCAGCATGATGCCCAAGCTCTCAGCATGATGTCCAAGATCCCAGCCCTATGCTCAAGCTCCCAGCATGATGCCCAAGCTCCCAGCATGATGCTCAAGCTCCCAGCATGATGCCCAAGCTCCCAGCATGATACCCAAGCTCCCAGCATGATGCCCAAGCTCCCAGCATGATGCCCAAGCTCCCAGCATGATGTCAAAGCTCCCAGCATGATGTCCAAGCTCCCAGCATGATGCCCAAGCTCCCAGCTTGATGCTCAAGCTCCCAGCATGATGTCCAAGCTCCCAGCATGATGCCCAAGCTCCCAGCTTGATGCTCAAGCTCCCAGCATGATGCCCAACCTCCCAACATTGATATTCTGCAGTAGAATCCAATAGGCTCGTTGCGTTGGACATTAACCTAATTTTTTTTTATTTCCCGATAATTAGGAAGTACACATGTGTGAATGTGTGTGTGTGACGAGCATGAGGGTGTGCGTGCGAGTGTGAATTCCAGAAGTTAGGACTGAGCCTCTTAAGAAGATGAAACTCATATGCAGAGTGCTTTCAGCCTTTAGTGCTGGAAACGTGTATCCAGGAGACCACTTCCTGGGTAGTCAGACAAAATCAGGAATACCTATCATAAACACTGTTTTGTCCCTTTGTATTAGGGAGAATAAGAGACGGAGGGATTATAGGACGAATAGAGGAGGAAGAACAATAAAGGAAAGAGAGAGAAACAGGCAGTGTGTAAAAATCTCTCTCTCTCTCTCTCTCTCTCTCTCTCTCTCTCTCTCTATCTCTCTCACACACACACACACACACACACACACACACACAGTATTCCTGGAAGACCTCACCAATTTCGAAGATTAAGTGTCCTGACTAGACTCGAGTTCAGTATCGAATCTAACTATCTTTGCTGTCTTTTCTGTTAAATTCTGCCAATTTGTTACTACATAAAAAAATCCTAAGGGATTCGTTAAAAAGGCAGAGTTACTGATTTCGATCTGTTTTTCTTATCATTTATTGTCAGTATATTAGTCAAATAGGAAATTTTGCATAGTTTGACAAATTTATGTCAATTAGCAAAAACTCATTTAAAATTAATTCATCTCTAAAATTTTCTCTTATAAGTTTAAAGATATATTTTTTTCATTTATGTTAATGTAAAAATTAATGATTTTGTACCAGAAGAACCTTAGAAAACTTACCTAACCTTATTATAACAAGCGCAATTAAACTTAGCCTAATCCAACTAAATATATTTTAGATAGGTTTATAATAATTTAATAATAAACAAACACAATGAAATATATTTTTGTTTCGTTAGGTTCAGAATGATTTTTCCGAAATTATTGCATACACAAATTTTCGCTTAACTTATTCGGCAAAAAGAGCGTTGCTATTTAAGCCAAAATCGCAAAAGTTTTACCTCTTCGGCAAGACACACACACACACACACATAATGCAATAAGATCACAGTAAAAAGGTCTTATCACAATATGCAGAAAAGCCACTGTGAAAATATAGTGAAATTCCAAGTGGTTTCGTGATTTCTCACATTATCAAGGAACTGTGACAGTTCCTTGAAATCATGCAAGGTAATCCTCTACCCCCTATCTCTCATCTGTATAGCGGTTAGGGAAATCACTGTCATGCTGACCAGTGAGCTAAACATCTTTTTCCTGTTTAATGGCACACTGACGGATACAAAGAATTCCCTTCTAAATGATCTTGCCCAGTTGAGGACAAGGGGACAGGCAATGGCACTCATTCTGAATCCATCCAAATGTGAAATCGACGCAGTGAGATCAAGACTACCAGGTGTATCAGTCATTGCCCTCACAAATAGCGTCTTGCTTGGAGCATCTCTGGGAACTGATGCCAGTGACTCAATTTTCAGAAAGAAATTGGACGAGTTGAGAATGATGGAGCAACGAATAAGCAATCTTGACACCCACGATGCCTTGTGCCTTTTCACAAAGTGCTTGAGTCTGCCCAGGTTAACATATTTCCTAAGATGTGCGCCTTCATATGATAACCCTATACTGCACGAATATGACAGTATCCTGAGGCATATTTTTACGAAAGCACTCAACCTTACTCTAGAAGATGGGCGGTGGGACCAAACTACACTTCCAGTCAGACTGGGAGGCACTGGTGTCCGCAAGGCATCACAGATCGCACTACCTGCTTTCCTTTCATGTGTTGCATCCAGTGGACTTACAGCAGCAATTCTCCCTGAACACCTTAGGGATAATGTTGAAGTTCATGACCAAACGTTCATTGACGGAGCCAGGCTCTGGGATAATCTAACGGAATCTGAAACCAGATCTGCTCTCTTCAATAACTACAGTCACACTGGGATGGCCCAGTAGTGGAAAATGTAGCCTCAACAGTGCCTGAGAGTTGTCGAAGAAGGATAGTGCCCATCTCCTAACAGTGAGAGCTCCTCATGCAGGTGACTTCCTGTTGGATGTTCCCAACTCCTCCCTTGGCACACGCCTCGACCCACAGACCATCGGCATCGGTGTTGCCCATTGCCTCTCTGTCCCTGTTCTCGCCGAACACAGGTATATTTGCGGCAGTGAATCGGCAGACTGATTCGGGTACCATGGTCTTGTTTGCCGTAGATCCAAGGGAAAGATTACAAGGATGAAGAGGCTAATAACATCAAGAGGAGCCTCACAACAGCTGTATGCCCAGCAATAAGGGAGCCATCCCAACTATGCAGGTTTGACAGTAACCAAAAGCGTCCAGATGGTATCACCCCTCAAGCCTGGATGAACGGTAGACAGATGGTGTGGGACTACACATGTCCGTCCACATTGGCTGATACCTATCTCCAATACACCAGGGAGGAGGAGGGGCAGCTTCCAGCTTCAAGGAGTCTGAGAAGTCTAGAAAATATGGTGAACTTGCCTATCATTATATGTTTGTTCTCACAGGCTCAGAGACCCTTACCCCATGGGAAAAGAATGAATCTAAGTTTCTTAAAGACCTAAGCAAAAGACTCATCAGGATAACTAGGGATCCAGGGCGGCTAGTTTTCTGTTCCAGCGACTCAAAGCTGTGGTTCAGAGGGGTAATGCCAGTTGTATCCTGCGTACGCGCCCCAGCTTTGAGGAGCAGGATGAGATTTTCGAATTGTAATCTGTGACAAACACGTAGCAGTATGTACTTGAAATGTATCCCTCAAACTTCATGTACTGTAGATGCCGTCTTTGTACCAGCTATATATCTTCTAAGTCTTCTGTAATATAGGAGAAGAAATTATTCCAACAGCTTCAGGGAGAATCTTGAATTTTCTGAATATCTGAGGATGAGGGGTCCCCAGTCCAGTTCTAGAGGTGATACCTTCCTATGTTATACACACACACACACAATAGGACAACATATCAAATGAGATTATGAATCTCCTCTGAAGCTGGATGTGAGCCGAGAATACAGTAGGCATTTTCCCTATGGATGACCACACTGACACGCTGGAACTTGAGAATGGCTGCCCTTAGGTCCTTAGTAATGTCAGCGAGCCTGGAACCTATTTCCTTGAGGAAGCTACTTGCACGTTTTCCCATGGTCCCAGGGTCTCCGATCCTACAAGAACAAATTCGTACTAATGGCCCATGTCTCTATATTTGCTGAGTTTGTGTTCGTCCCTGTGATTGCCAGCACCTCTGTGTTACAGAATGCTGTGAAGGATGTAGGTATCAGCCAGAGCCGACACGCAGGAGTTGTCCCGTCTTAAGAGCTTTCCGTTCTTCCAGGGATAGACTGATTCCGTGAGTGCGGTCAATATAATAATAGACTAAAAGTTTAGTTTTATTACTCCCTACCGAGAATGAAGCTAGAGACCGGGTAATAGAAGCTTTAAAACTGAATGACTGCCAGACAGAAGATACAAACCAAGTAGCTACTAGACTGATGATAGAGAGCTGGTAACTGTTAGACTGAAGTTAAAGCTCTGGTAACCGCTCAACAAATCTACTTGAACCCAAGACCTTACATGCTCATTATTTCCGACTTTAATAATAGGTCGGCCTGTTAATTTTTTTTTATAATGCTTATTATTATTATTATTATTTGCAATGAGCGGGAGAGTCACAAAGGTCACTCGAGGGCGCAGTCCACATCCATTGGCTCTCAGACTCCACACACACACACACACACACACACACACACACACACACACTGAGGCTTCGCAATCACGTACATAAGACATGACTATTTTGTACTTTAAGAAAAGGAATAATATATTTTTTGACGTTGCATGCGGACTTGTGCTGCTGTCTTCCCTCAGACCATATATAATAATTTATGTCTTCCTTTATAACCACAATCAGCAGACTTGGCTCATGTGGAAACGCTGGTATAGCCAGATTAGCTGAAATTATGCTATTGTCAGCAATAATTCCCTTCCTTCTTTTATTTATTTCCTCCCTACCTTTCCCCATCCCTCCCCGTATAATTATGTATGTGAGGTTTTTAATAGGCTTCCGACTTGACTTAATAAGCAAGGATCATTTTTACCAGGTAAGCCGAACATTTATTTTGTTTTTAATGGTGTAACTTACCTCCTTTTTTAATTTGCTATCTCAGTCCTTTTTTTCATTCCACTCTTTCACTCCCTATTTCTCTCCCTTTCGCCTTCACAACTTTCTTCACCCCTACCCTTATCACTTCATCCTTCCCCCACCCTCCCTCTCTCTTTCTGTCTCTCTCTTTCCCTTCATCTCTCCCTCCTTCCTTTTCCCTCTCTCCCAATCCTCCCTGAAACCTATATAAATACATATATTTTCCCCTTTTACCTATATTTTTTTTCGCCTTAGCTTATTCGGCAAGGATCAGTTTGCCAGAGAAGCAAAGCTTTTACTAATTTTACCACTGCACTGTCGTATATTAATATGGGGCGCATCACCATATTAATGCACGACAGTGATCGTAAACGATGCCCAGAAAAAGTATATGTGATCTAAGAACTAGCTGCAGCATTTCTCATGAATTTTGAGTTCGGATGTAATGTCAGTTATGGAGGAAAATAAAAAAACAAATGATTGACACTACAATTCACCTACAAAAATAGTTTGTGTTGCCTAAGACATTTATTTATGCCAAGGATAAAATATCTTATAATTCCTAATGTAAGATATGTAACATTTTCCTAGAAAAATATATACACACAAAAACACACACACACACACACACACACACACACACACACACACACACACACACACACACACACACACACACACACACACACACACACACACACACACACACAACACACACACACATACACACACACACACACACACAATATATATATATATATATATATATATATATATATATATATGATGTGTGTGGGTGGGTGAACATAATTTTTCAGTATGTGATTTATACTCACCTGAAATAAGTGAAAATGAAGATAGTGAGGGAGAGAGTGAGGAGGGAGAGGATAGCCCCGATGAAGGTGATGTACCTCACAGCTTCCACCACACTGAAGGAACCAGTCTGGGAGGAAAGAGTTGTTATTATTATTATTGTTATTATATTATACTCGTAGGGAAGCACTAACCCCATCGAGGTTATACTCCTCTTGGGAATGGGAGGCGATCAGGTTTGATCCATAGAAGGGAAAAGTGGCTTTGATTCCTGGGATCGAGACTCTCGTTGGCAACAGGGCGATTAGACAGAGAGAAAAAACATGTGAATCCCTGCAGATTTAATGCTATATATACACACTGTGTACTCCACGCACATGCGCGTACACGACACACACACACACACACACACACACACACACACACACACATATATATATATATATATATATATATATATATATATATATATATATATATATATATATATATATATATATATATATATATATACATATATATATATAATATAATATAGATAGATATAAGCCGTTACGCTGAGCACTGTGAGAAAACAGAAATTATATGTCTGATGGCCATAATTTTGGTGTTATTTAATGTTAACAACTTTAACAGGAGTAAGTGTGCCAGACAGGCCCTACTGATGCCAGTAATAAATATACTTAAAGAGACTCGTTGCCTTCGGAGGATCTTGCAACACTACAGCCTCTTCTAGAAACTCCTTAACTCATTTGTATGACAATGGTGGTGTTATAACGTTCAGGAGATGGCAAGAGAGAAAGGCTTTGAGAATTGATCCAGGGTTGTGTGTGTGTACTCACCTAATTGTGGTTACTGGGGGTCGATTCATAGCTCCTGGCCCCGCCTCTTCACTGCTCGCTACTAGGTCCACTCTCTCCCTGCTCCATAAGCTTTATCATGTGTACTCACCTAATTGTGGTTGCAGGGGTCGAGACTCAGCTCCTGGCCCCGCCTCTTCGCTGTCCGCTACTGGTCTCTGCTCTCCCTGCTCCATGAGCTTTATCATACCTCGTCTTAAAACTATGTATGGTTCCTGCCTCCACTATATCTTTCTCTAGACTATTCCACTTCCTGACTACTCTGTGGCTGAAGAAATGCTTCCTAACATCCCTTTGACTCATCTGAGTCTTCAGCTTCCAGTTGTGTCCCCTTGTTTCTGTGTTCCCTCTCTGAAACATCCTGTCACTGTCTACCTTGTCGATTCCCGCAGTATTTTGTATATCGTTATCATGTCTCCTCTGACCCTTCTTTCCTCCAGTGTTGTTAGTCCTATTTCCCTCAACCTTTCTTCATAGGACAGACCCCTGAGTTGTGGAACTAACCTTGTCGCAAACCTTTGCACTTTCTCTAGTTTCTTTACGTGCTTGACCAGGTGTGGGTTCCAGACTGGTGCTGCATATTCTAGTATGGGCCTGACGTACACGGTGTACAGTGTCTTGAACGATTCCTTGTTAAGGTAACGGAACGCTAATCTTAGGTTTGCCAGTCGCCCATATGCTGCCGCAGTTATCTGGTTGATGTGCCTCCGGAGACGTGCTTGCGTTATACTCACCCCAAGGTCTTTCTCCTTTGCCGAGGTTTGTAGCCTTTGTCCGCCTAGCCTGTACTCTGTCAGAGGTCTTCTTTGCCCTTCTCCGATCTTCATTACTTTGCATTTGGTGGGATTGAATTCGAGAAGCCAGTTGCTAGACCAGATGTCAAGCTTGTCCAGGTCTGTTTGAAGTCCTGCTTGGTCCTCCTCCGATGTGATTCTCCTCATTAATTTCACATCATCTGCGAACAGAGACACTTCTGAGTCTATCCCATCCGTCATGTCATTTACATATACCAAGAATAACACTGTTCCTAGGACTGACCCCTGCGGTACGCCGCTCGTCACAGGCGCCCACTGTGATACCTCATCACGCACCATGACCCGTTGTTGCCTCCCTGTGAGGTATTCCCTGATCCATTCCAGTGCCCTTCCTGTTATACATGCTTGTTCTTCCAACTTCTTTACTAATCTCATGTGAGGAACTGTGTCGAAGGCCTTCCTGCAGTCCAGGAAAATGCAATCAACCCACCCTTCTCTCTCTTGCCTTACCTCTGTTACTTTATCATAGAACTCTAGGAGGTTTGTTACACAGGATTTGCCTTCACGGAATCCGTACTGTCTGGTGTTTATTCTCCTGTTCAGCTCGAGGTGCTCCACCATTCTTTTCCTGATGATTTTCTCCAGGACTTTGCACGCTATACATGTAAGTGATACCGGTCTATAGTTTAGTGCCTCTTTTCTGTGTGTGTGCGTTTGTGTGTGTGTGTGTGTGTGTGTGTGTGTGTGTGTGTGTGTGTGTGTATACTCACATATTTGTACTCACCTATTTGTGGTTCCAGGGGTCGATACTCAACTCCTTTCCCCGCCTCTTCACTAACCGCTACTAGGTCCTCTCTATCCCTGCTCCCTGAGCTTTATCATACCTCGTCTTAAAACTATGTATGGTTCCTGCCTCCACTACATCACTTGCCAGACTATTCCACTTCCTGACAAATCTATGACTGAAGAAATACTTTCTAACATCCCTTTGACTCATGTGAGTCTTCAACTTCCAATTGTGACCCCTTGTTTCTGTGTCCCATCTCTGGGACATCCTGTCTCTGTCCACCTTATGCATTCCTCCCAGTATTTTGTATGTCATTATCATGTCTTCCCTAACCCTCCTGTCCTCCAGTGTCTTCAGGCCGATTTCCCTTAACCTTTCTTCGTAGGACATTGCCCTTAGCTCTGGAACTAACCTTGTTGCAAACTTTTGCACTTTCTCTAATTTCTTGACGTGCTTGACCAGGTGTGGGTTTCCAAACTGGTGCTGCATACTCCAGTATGGACCTGACGTACACGGTGTACAGAGTCTTGAACGATTCCTTACTGAGGTATCGGAACGCTATTCTCAGGTTTGCAAGGCGCCCATATGCCGCAGCAGTTACCTGGTTGATGTGTGCTTCCGGAGACTTGCTCGGTATTATACTCACCCCATGATCTTTCTCCTTGAGTGAGGTTTGCAGTCTTTGGCCACCTAGTCTATACTCTGTCTCCGGTCTTCTTTGCCCTTCCCCGATTTTTATGCCGGCGGGGTTAAATTCGAGAAGCCAGTTGCTCGACCATGCGTCCAGTCTGTCTAGGTCTCTTTGTAGTCCTGCCTGGTCTTCATCTGATTTAATTCTTCTCATTAACTTCACATTATCAGGGACACTTCTGAGTCTATCACTTCCGTCATGTCATTCACATATACCAAAAATAGCACTGGTCATAGGACTGATCCCTGTGGAACCCCGCTCGTCACAGGCGTCCATTGTGATACCTCATCACGTACCATGACTCGTTCTTACCTCCCTGTCAGGTATTCCCTGATCCATTGCAGAGTCCTTCCCGTTATACATGCCTGGTCCTCTAGCTTCCTCACTAATCTCTTGTGAGGAACTGTGTCGAAGGCCTTGTTGCAGTCCAAGAAAATGCAATCAACCCACCCCTCTCTCTCGTGCCTTACTTCTGTTACCATGTCATAAAACTCCAGTAGGTTTGTGACATAGGATTTGCCTTCCATGAATCCGTGCTGGTTGTCGTTTATAATCGTTTTCCGTTCCAGGTGCTCTACCACTCTCCTCCTAATAATTTTCTCCATAAATTTGCATATTATACACGTCGGTGACACTGGTCTATAGTTTAGTGTTTCCTTTCTTAAAGATGGGGACTACATTTACCGTCTTCCATACCTCAGGTAGTTGCCCAGTTTCAAGAGATGTGTTGAAAATTGTGGTTAGTGGCACACAGTGCCTCTGCTCCCTCTCTAAGGACCCACGGAGAGATGTTGAGAGATGTACTCACCTAGTTGTGGTTTGCAGGGGTCGAGTCATAGCTCCTGTGTGTGTGTGTGTGTGTATGTGTGTGTTTTTGTATGTTTGTATGTATGTGTGTGTATGTATATGTGTATGTGTGTGTATGTGTGTGTTGACATAGTTTACTCATTGTTTTCTGTTCTTCTTCAGTTATTCACATGTCATCCTCTGTATGACTCCCGTATGCGTCTATGTCTATTGTTCTCCCCTGTCTATGCCTGTTTTTGCACCTGTCTCCTTCTGTTTGTCTTTCTGCCTTTTTCTCTCTCTCTGTTTCCTCCAAAACATTTTCTGTTCCGCTTCATTACAAGTCGACCACAAAACGAGAAGGCAAGACAAACAGAGAAATGTAAAAACTGTTTCCTTAACCTGAACAAAGATTCACTCGAAAACATTTCGTATAATTGGCCTTAACTGATTTCCATTTATCTTGATCAACCTCAGTTTTTATCTCCACTCTCCTCTGTCTCCATTGTTGTTTATCCTCCTCTGTCTACGTTGTTCTCCATTCTCCTCTGTAGCCATTGTTCTCTATCTTCCTCTGAGTTCATTGTTCTCCTTCCTACTCTATTATTTCTTCTCGCCTGTCTTATATTTTTCCCACCGAATACCTCCTAGGATAATCTTAACATTCTATATGTCATATAGTATGTTAAGATTATTTCATATAGTAAGTTAGGATAATAGAGACTCCAGCTCTCTCCTCACTGAATAATCCACCCAGGTTTAGCGTATCAAATACATATCATAATAACTTTGATTTATATATAAATTCTGTAAACCTCTGCCCCGGTCTGTGTATAATCTTCTGTTTGTTATGATATCTATCATCCTCTGTCATTATCTTTATCTCCTTCTGTTATGATCTTTATCTTCCTCTGTCATGACCTTTATCTCTTTCTGTTATGATCTTTATCTTCCTCTGTCATGATCTTTGTCTTCCTCTGTCATGTTCTTTGTCTTCCTCTGTCATGATATTTGTCTTCCTCTGTTATGATTTTGGCCCTTCCTCTGTGTGTCTTAATGTCTTCCTTCCTCTGTGTGTCTTAATGTCTTCCTTCCTCTGTGTGTCTTAATGTCTTCCTTCCTCTGTGTGTCTTAATGTCTTTCTCTGTGTGTCTTCCTCTTTGTATCATGATCCCTGCCTTCCTTTCTTTTTCGTAATATCTGCTTTCTTTCATTTCTCTAAATTTATTATTATATCTAACTCTGTCTGTCTTTGTCTTTCTGTCTCTCTCTCAGCTACATGTTCCCATCTGCCCTCACGCAAAATTCTTTAATGGGGGCACGCTACCCAAACTCGATGTGAGTTAGAGTGTCATTTGAAATTCATGCTGGCTGGCTATGGTGAATAGATTTGCAATTGCTGCTAAGTGTCTGGGATGATCCCGGAACAACATGCAGTTACTGAGAAATTAACTAGGATCGATGTGGACCGACTCAGCGACTTCACTCTCTGAAGACCACCATCAAATTCCTACTGGGCCACCAAGCACGCAAGATCTCTGCACACTTCCTACATACAGTTTGAGTAATCATAGACCTGGCAGTCGATAGCACTGGTTGACCCACGTTGGCTTGCAGCGTCACGAAATGCAGTTTACTTAAACCTGCTCTTGTGCATTCGATGGCCTAGTCGGCACGAAGGAAGCAAAAATAACCGGATATTTATTTAAAAAAAAAAGGGAGGTCAATAAAATACTAAAAACCAAAATAGTACCTGGCTACCTTTTTTTCGAGTTTTGGTTGACAGTTAGTTACTCCTGTTGAAAGTCTGTCAACACAGATGTATGCTGATCGTTTCGGTCCCTTCTGGAGCATAATCAAGTGGCTTGATAAGGGTCCAGAACGGACCAAAACGTCGTCTAAATTTTCCTCTCAAGAGCGTCCAGTATTTGGGAATTTTGCTTTAATTACACCTAGACAAATAATATCACAGGACTTCTTGTAATGACTTTTACTAAACAAATGTAAGTTGAGAAGACCTTCCACAATTTGGTCAAATTTGTAATTTTTGCTGACCTTGATTTCAATATAGTGACCTGTAACGAGGTGTAGCAACCTGCAGCGCGTTACAGTTACATACAGTATTGAGATGTAGTGACCTCAATTGACCTTCAGTAATTTGTGATGCTGAAGACCTGCAGCGACATGGACTGACCTATAATGACCTGGATTAACCTGTAGAGACCTGGACTGACCTGCAGTGACCTGGAGCGACTTGAAGCAACCTGGACTGACCTGGTGGTCGATGACACTCAGACATTGAGAGTAGTTGGTCCAGTTTCCCCACTGCCAAGACCCCGACACATCGCACTCACGGTACGCCAGAGCTGCAGATACACGGTACATTGTCATGTGGTACGCTTTCATGGTACATTGTGAAGGTGCACACATTTTTAGTGCACTAGTGGTGTGCTGGTGGTGCACTGATATTACATTGTTATAGCATACTCTGATTCACAAATAAAACGCACATAGGGAAGAGAATAGCTTATAACGACGTTTCGGTCTTACTTGGACCATTTACAAGTCACAGCGTGACTTGTGAATGGTCCAAGTCGGACCGAAACGTCGTCATAAGCTTTTCTCTCTCTTATGTACGGGTTATTTGTGTATTGTTCCAGTCACGGTACTGTGACTTATTGTGCACCATACTATGGTGTTACACTGGTGGGACACTGTGATGGTACACTGCAGTATATACACTGATAGATATGATAGAAACAGGGGCAATGGGAGATAATCAAGTTTGATAAGAGGAAGGGGAAAGCAGATCCAACTACTTGGATTAAGAGAAGAGTTAATAGAGTTAATAATAAGTCACAATTCCGAGACAGGAAAATAAAAGATAATGACATAATCTGTATAAGTAGATAATAAAGCTGATAATAAGAGGTTTTCAGAGATAAAATATTAACAGCTATTACAACTGATAGTGATATTCTTGTGTAATGGTACTACGGTACACTCTAGTACAACGGCTGTAGTACTAAAGCGTTCAGCTCGGAGTGGAGTTTTCATTATGTTCCTTGTAGGTGTGTCAGGACGGGTCCTGGCCCTGGTCTTTTTCATATGGTGGCCCGGCAGTGGCTCCCGAAGGAGTGTCGGAGTTTGTACAAGTGTAGTACCGTTTACAGTCCTATGGCGGGGAACGGTGAGCATTCGTGTCAAATGTAGTACCGTTTACAGCCCTGTGGCGGGGACAGCCTTATGACAAGGGTACGGTGAGTCTTCAGGTCAGGTGAGTACTGCTTACAGCCCTATGACCGGGTAAGCCCTATGACAAGGGCGCGGCTTGGAGCTTTACCAAGACACTAACAATATTCTACAGAGAGTCGAATACCTTTCCAATAAATTTTCTCCTGCAACGCGTCTTTCACTTGAATGTTGTCAGCAGTACGCCATTGGGAACCAATATTGGCGGAGCTACAAACGCATCTGGGATGCAGAAATACCTCCAATGTGAATTGAGGCCATTCGTCTAAATTCCCCCTGTTCCACTTTCCCCTTACTGGCCTTCACGAAGTCCACAATCCATCAAACTGACAACGCCATGATCCAATTACTTTCTAGTATCCCGGCTCCACTTGCTACCTTGGAGAAGAGAGAAGAAACGATGCCATCCAGCATTCGGATCTTCCCGATCTCTCCATTAGCATAAAAAGGATATTATCTATCGTTATCCCAATACGGCGTCATTCCACGGCCAAAAAAATGCGAGCTATCTTCCACGTAAAAGAAAAAAGGGAGTTTATAACCGGATTAGAGAGTGTTGGAAAAAGCAAGATAAGCAGTGAATCTTGCGCCGGTTTTGTGATGTTCAGTCTCGTAAAAGTCTCCTGTCTGCGTTTTCCCAACAGATGGCACTCCGAGAAAACTTACTTCGCTATCTGGTATTTTATTTTTGCAAAAAAAAAAAAAAAAAAAAAAGAGTTACATTTTGTTAGACGGGTTTGATTTTAGTTAATTAACCTAGTGTAACTTAAGTGTAACGTAACTTAAGATAGCTTAACCAAACCTTTCATACGATAACCAAAGCTAGCTTATTCTAACTTAGCACGTTATATTTTGGAAGAACACAGTGCTAAGATAATTAACAATAATAATAATAATAATAATAATAATAATAATAATAATAATAATAATAATAATAATAAAATGTAATGAATGGCAGCATCAGCATTATTTTTTAAACTATTTTAAAGTTTCATTTTACTTCTGTTGTTTTGTATCGTATTTTATTGTCTTTTTTTTTTTAATCTACAATAAAAAAATTGAGGTATCAATAATTACAGACAATATGGAAATAAAAATCGAAATCCTTTTTTAGGGAAATAAAATTTTTTTTTGGGGGTGGGGTCAAATACATTTAGCGTTGACGAATCGAACAATATCTGCAAACTATTTTTATTATTTATCAATGGCAATCGAGTAGTGAACGATTCAATATTGCAACAGGTATTGGTGATCAATGTGCAATTATCAGCTCGAAATAGGAGCACCTGCGAAAGTAGCAGGTCTTTGAAATTGAGTGCTAATTCAACAGGTAAACACATGACATAGCAAATCAACAGGTGGCACTACCGTACGAGTTACACTTCTGGGAAATCCATCCAGGTTCATTTCTTTCATTTGTTGAGATATTTCTGGTCGTTCATCAACTTCTCGACTTATTGGTTCATTGTGTAAGTGCCTGTGTACACGGTAGTGACGATCAGTAAAGACAGTGGTGACACAGTGAATGCGGTATAAGAATTAGAAGGCGATATGCAGAAAAGGCTTTCACTGGAAATGCGTTCGTTTAGAGGCTGAGCTTTTATCAAGTAATAAAGTTGATACTTTTTTTTATACATCATCGTTCACCGAGAATGAGGTAAGAACAATGAACGATCTTAGGTGTTGATAATGCTGGGAACGGAGTACCGCAGTAGTCTATAGCTCCATCGTGGTTTTAAATGTCATTTGATTACTCACTTCTTCTTTTCCATGAAAGATAATGTGTGGCAAGGGCTTTGCTAGGCTGAAAGCACACTGGACGCAACCTTCATTAAGACTTAAGATGGAGTAAAACCAGGGTGCAATTATGTTCTCTAAACCTCTTGCATGAGAATATTGTCCTGTCACCTGCTAGCTTATCACTACACGCACGCGGCAGCACGAGTCATGCGTTCAAATAAAATATGGCTTGGAAAACGGGAAGTAGACGAATGAGACATGGGGACCTTTCCGTGCATGGAGTGACAATATCATTCCTAGGCTGAGGGACTCGTTACCTCAAACATTCATCCAATCATCTTATTCAACCCAGGTCGTCACCTCACTGTTCACCTGACCAGACGTACTAAAGGAGAAGTGTTTTCTATATAACGTTCTTAAGTTGACCTTGAAGTGAAGCGCCGTCGTAATCATAACATTAATGGTTAGGTTAATGGTACACCATGATATACCGGTAATGGTATACCACACCACAGCTGTCTTGAGTCTTCATTCAACAGTCTGTAAACCCACATGTGGTGAACCTCAATTTATAGCTTATCTTCGGCAATGCATTTTTGCCACTGTAGAAAGTCACTTCCAAAGTTATATAACATATAACTGGCGGTTTCTGGCCTCTTACCATAATTTAGCGAAGTTCCTGAAATACGCTGCATCTTTTAATAACTCGCTGATTGAACGACACATTAAACCGTCGATTTAACGACACATTAAACTAAAAAGGAAGGTCGTCCTGGAAATAGGGACGCATCGATCCCTACGAGTTTAGTGCTTCCCCTTGAATCTAATAATTATAAGAAGAACCAGCTGATCTAATGACGCAATAAATTAGGAAATAGCAAACAGCTCTCTCCGACAATGATGCTATTATTTTTTTTCAACGAGCCGGCCGTCTCCTACCGAGGCAGAGTGACCTAAAAATAAAAATGAATTTTTTTTTGTTATATTCAGTAATTTATACAGGAGAAGGGGTTACTAGCCCCTTGCTCCCAGTATTTTAGTCGCCTCGTATGACACGCCTGGCTGATGGAGGAAGAATTTTTTCCACTTCCCCATGATGAAACGTTGCTAGTATTATTACAATAAAATGGTTATTAAATCCACCAAACAAGTCATATTAAGAATAATGACAAACCACTTGGACAGAAAAGTGAAACACAGGAGGAAAAGAAATCTCTCTATTTCGGCCAGAGTCAGAGATCATCTTCAGCCGGTTTGAATGAAACCAATTTAAAAATCTCTATTTGCCTGTGTTTCAGTTCTCTGTTCAAGTGGTTTCTCGATTTGCAGAGGAGGGAGTATAGTGGTGGAGGAGGGAGTATAGTGGTGGAGGAGGGAGTATAGTGGTGGAGGAGGGAGTATAGTGGTGGAGGAGGGAGTATAGTGGTGGAGGAGGGAGTATAGTGGTGGAGGAGGGAGTATAGTGGTGGAGGGGTGGGAGAGCAGGGGGGCGGTATAGTATTGGAGGCAGTATAGTAGTGTAGAAGGTGGTATAGTAGTGGGAGTAGTGTAGTGGAGGAAGCGGTATAGTAGAGGCAGTATAGTAGTAGGGGTAGTATAGTAGTGGAGGAGGAAGTGTAGTGGTGGAGGAAGCAGTATAGTAGTGGAGAAGGTGGTATAGTAGTGGAGGGAGTAAATTAGTAGAGGCAGTATAGTAGTGAAGGTGGAATAGTAAAGGGGGGCAGTATTGTAGTGGAGGAGGCAGTATAGTAGTGGAGGCGGTATAATAGTGGAGGCGGCATAGTAGTGGAGGCAGTATAGTAGTGGGGGCATTATACTAGTGGAGAAGGTGATATAGTGGGAACAGTATAGTAGTGGTGGCAGTATAGTAGAGGCAGTATAGTAATGGGGGCAGTATAGTAGTGGAGGAGGCAGTATAGTAGTGGCGGAGGCAGTATAGTAGTGGAGGAGGCAGTATAGTAGTGGAGGAGGCAGTATAGTAGTGGAGGAGGCAGTATAGTAGTGGAGGAGGCAGTATAGTAGTGGAGGAGGCAGCATAGTAATGGAGGAGGCAGTATAGTAGTGGAGGAGGCAGTATAGTAGTGGAGGAGGCAGTATAGTAGTGGAGGAGGCGGTATAGTAGTGGAGAAGGTGGTATAGTAGTGGAGAAGGTGGTATAGTAGTGGAGGCAGTATAGTAGTGGAGAAGGCAGTATAGTAGTGGAGAAGGCAGTATAGTAGTTGGGGCAGTATAGTAGTGGGGGCAGTATAGTAGTGGAGGAGGCAGCTAGGGACTTACCATCAGGGTAGTGTAAGAGGTCAGGCACGTCACTGAAGACGGTAGCACAAGACTCGTTCACAGTCCTCCCAGCCTGTGTCGCCGGCCAGCAGTACAGCGAGTCCCAGGTGGCATTACAGTACACTCCTGCAGACAGCGGAGGAAGTATTGTACTGGGCTCAAAGAAACAATCACCACGCTGTACAATAAGAATCGCACATCCGTACACAAGCTTAAATTCACCCACGTGAATTAAAACTCCACACTGCCTAACCAACAACCAAAAAGAAATATAATTCACGATGTTGAAAAACTTTCAAAAAAAAAAAAAACTTTTAAACATACTAAAAGATTCCCTAAAAGGAAAGATCACCGAGGTCCTGACAGGCATCTCAGTGCTCTGTAAAAATCATGAAAACTTAAGTTACAGGAGTCGACAGCATCTTTAGACAATGGAAGGAAATATGGGTTTATCCAGGGAAAGGAAGGGTACCATTATTAACTATAATCATGAGCCATTCATCAGCAACTAATCTCCAGAGAATATTCTCATTGTGGTTAATCTTGTGAAAAGAAAAGGATCACATTTCCATGTCATGCTGAATCGTGTGTAGCTCTGATGCTTGTTTGTATGGCCCGCTATTTCCTAAAAAAAAAAAAAACTTCTTGGCCCACTGTGAGGTAGAAGTGTGCTACATAGTAAGTCCGATGTAGGAACCTGGAGGTGGTGAGATCGTAGTCGTAAAAATATTAGTAAAATTGGCCACAGTACGTAAGGTAGTATAGGGAAACATGGAGAAATAGAAAAAAACTGCGGCTACGTTTCTCTCTCTCCAAGAGCTTCTTCAAGTCAATATTGTCTTGATAAAGCTCCCAGAGAGCGAGAAGTAGCCTTAGTTAAAGTCTCATTAGTTGCTCGTGTGTCCTTTTACCTATCAATAGATTGCAGTCAACGAGAGAAGAGACCTCTAGGTAAACTACGAGTATCCTGAAGAAGAGGTGACTTTGTACCAGGTGGTGAAGGTGTTCAGGTTTTTTTTTTTTAAGGCAATGTTTGAAATAATAACTTACAATGCAACAATCCTCTTGAAAGGAAGTCGACAGCAGTATCACGCCAACAGCAGCAGGTGGTAAGGGCGTTAGTGCCAGGTGGTTAGTGAGGGAAGACTTAGTCACAGATTGTGAAAGAAAAAAGGGAAGGGTTCTGTCCTTAACTCGTGATTAAGGCAGCAATTTCCAATACAGAAGAGAACAGATTCGCTCCCTTTGCCCCGCTTCATCGGGGACCTGATCCCAATAATCCCAAAGCAGTCCATTAATAACACTAATTTAAGATAACTTCAGCGTGGCAATCTGGGATTGCAGGACTGGATCCGATGGTAAATATAAACACATGTTCGGGGGTTAAGGCAGGATTTGTACTATATAACCAACAATTTCGTTAGGGGATGTTTTAATAAACATAATAATAATAATAATAATAATATTAAAGTTTGTATTATCAACTTTTAAAATTACAAATCTAAAATTTCCTTTATATAATCCTCACCTCTCCTTTCTCTTCCCTCTCCTCCCATCCCTTACTTCTCTGCCCTCACCTCTCACCTCACCTATATAGCAGACTCTCGACACCCTCTGACTACACCCCTGGGATCTCGTCACTATGTTGCAAAGAGTGCGGGTTGCACCTGCCCTGACAGCCACATGCAGGAAGTGTTTGCTTGAGTGAACAAAACTTTTCCGTCAAGGAAGACTGTGTGAAGTCTTCTGTTTGAAAGTTTTTTTTAATGCCTCTTTGGAAATAATGCTCTCCAGCGTTGTTAAATATCACTCCGCTGGACTAAACTTCGTCAGGAGCTTGATCTAAGAAAATTTATATTTTTATGACTCTACAAATGTGTGTGTGATTACCTGTTTATAATTACTATACCTGTAAGAGTTTGAGGTGGTAGAGCTAAAGTTCACTATCACTTGTAACCGAGAAATTTATATACATCAGGAGCAAGGTGGGATCCAACATTGATTAATGTGGAATTTCAATAATTAATTTTCCCATCTTTGTTTCTTTCCTTTCATTCCAGCTTGCTTCTTCACTTTATTGAGCAGTCTTTTATGTATCAAGCGTTTTCCTGCTCTCTCTCTCTCTCTCTCTCTCTCTCTCTCTCTCTCTCTCTCTCTTATCTAAGCTCTGATAAAATGTGTCTTCATGTCTTAATCTCTGGAGATTATTTAGACTTTCAGAAAGTGTCTTTTATATAACCTTTTCTAACATTTTGCTTATTACATTAGTTAGGAACTGGTCTGCAGAAGATTCCTTCTCACCTGTAACCTTTCTCAAGTATGTATTGGTATTATGTTTGCTAATAAAGATCTGCTGCGCATCATTTCTTTACCTCCATCCTTTTTTGGGCCTCATTATTATCACTGATACTTTATTTTAATTTTTATTCTATTGTAACTGTGAAGAAGCTTTGGTTCTGTCTTTGAATTGCCTGCTACGTCCATCTAAAAAATATTCGGCTTCCCTTCTCATCAAGGGATAATTATTTCTAGATTTTTTGCTAGCTAATTTGTTCTTTGGGGTTGATTTCAGTCTGTGTTCTTCCCTTACTTTTGTTTTCTTATATGTTATGTCGTTATATTGGCAACTGGACCACGGGCTCTCCCTCAGTTATTTATCTATTCCCCCGAGGTTAGTACACGCTTCTCTGTCACTTCTTTACAATTCTGATTTAAAATTACAATCATTTTTTGGGTGTATAGTTTCCTGAATTTGTCTTTCCGCTGTGCAAAAGCCAGAAAATTCTTCTTCGCATCTACATTTCCTGTACATTAGTCTTTTCGATTCTGTCTCCTCTTTTCTCCATTTTCACTTCCACTAAGCTAGTTGAATGGGAACATACGGTGATCGCTGACTTCGAGGCGCGTGCTATATTCTATTTTCTCTGTCAGCTTCGTTGGATTTGAAAAGAAGGAAAATTCCCAGAATTACAGTCCTGGCAAAACTTGATCGTCCAAGAAGTGGGGAAATTCTTCCTTGAGAAAGCGAATCTGGGCCAAGAATTAAAGGAATGAGAGTGTCGGGTTGCGGCTTCGGGTAGTCGGATGCGGCTTCGGGTAGTCGGATGAATAGTGGAGGTTTGCAGCGATTCCAGAACCAGGGAAAATCTATTTAGAAGTGAGTCGAAGCGATAGAGGATCAGGAAGAGTGAGAAGTGGGAAGAAGTATCGAAAAACCAGGAGAGGTGAGAAGCGAGGTTGAGAAGTGGAATGTGGTGGTAGGTACGCCGTGGAGTGGAAACCCAGGGAGAGAGAGATGAGAGGATTCTCCATGGCTCAAGAGTTGCACTCATTCAGGGGTCAAAAAGAGAAACAGCATAAATCCAGGAAACACCCTTTTTGTTTTTTTGGTCAAACTCTCATCTGTATCACTTTTACTGCTGATATTTATATATTTTGGTTAATCTCGATAATACATATTTTATTGCTGGCTCTTTTTTTTTTTGGTCTATATTGATGTTGCTGTTGTTGTTGATGCTGATGATAGCAGTAATTTTCATTTCTCTAATTATCATCAATATTGCTAGTTTTTATAGTATTCTAACATTTTTAGTAGTGAGGGTAGTAGTAACCCTGCCACTACTACCCTGCAGATATAAGTGGTGTATTAAGTTGAATAATTTATTTTTTTCTGACAGTCTTATATCTGTTTTGTATGTGCCTCATTTTCCTGACAAGGCCTTTTGACATTCATCACTACTCTTTTGCGCACGCACGCATGCGCGCGCGCACACGCGCGCACACACAAAATTTTTCCTCTGTCCCGTCAACCCACAATTGACGGTAATTTATTGAGTTCCGGTAACAGTTTGAGATGAAAAGATACATTTTGCAGATTTATTATTTGGGGGGGAGGAGGGTCAACGATTCACTCTGTAGAGAGTTTTATACAAAACTAAAAGCAATCCCAATAAAATCTTGCTTGCAACGAGTCTTTTCTTCACCATGTGCAAGGCCGTACGCCATTTGGATGCAACATTTAAAGAGCTGATATTGGTAATACTTCGAGAACCTGGAGTATACGGCTTCAGATTGCTTCATTTGGCCCACATTTATGATGCTCGGTCTGGATATTTCGATGGTGTCATAAGATTGCATTGCACTAGCTTGGTAGTATATATAGACGTACTTGGGTTGCGGGAGTCGAGTCTTATCTACTGACCTTGTGAGTAAGTTTTAAGTTTTTCCAACTTATAATATTACTGCAGCTTCTTAGTCGGTAAAGGTGATCTCGTCTGACACTCGCCCGCGAGGTCAGTGACCCCTTCCTCCTCCCCCCCCCCTTCCCCTCGGAATCGACTCCAGGTAGACATCACCTAAATAGCATTTTCACACAATCTTCAACCCTTGAAGACGGGCGCTTTGAGGCAGTGTCCAAATAGTGTCCAGTGACACTATTTGACTTCCAGGAGACAAGAATGGCAGTCATGCCTCGTTAATTAAGTCCATGTATCAGTGTGTGTGTGTGTGACTGGGGGTGTTTGACCCCTCCAGCTTCCTGCTCCTGCTAAACTTTTAGTCGAGATGATTTCATCTGCCTACAATTGTTATCACTTCCCTTCTGGAGAGGTACGCTTGATGCTGGTTAAAAAGGCTCTTCATCTAAGGAATTAGAGCTACGCTCCCCTTCCTCAAATCAAGCTGGATTGCCTCTTATTCCCCATGGGGCTAGCGCCTCCCCACGAATATATTACGAAGGTAATTTTCTCAATGGCGCTGAAGCAGATTGGGCTTTTAACAGTATAACAACGCTACTTCATACGCTCTCTCTTGTATCATGATGAAAAAACGTGAAACAAACTACCTGTTTGTGCTAGCAAGGAGCACCTACAGTGTGCAGTCAGGATATTGTGGGTATTATCGTTAAGAAGCCATAACACGCACACAAAACGCAAAAAAATGTATATAGGAAAACATCTAATGGGTGCTCGTACCTGGGTATGTTTTGCTGAAGGCTGGAATGGGAATAAATTTGCTTTTGAAGTTAAAATGGGACAGGTTGAAAAATAAACTTTTAGAAATGAAGAGAATCGTTATATGTATTTTTTTTGTGTATGTTAGCCAATAAATTTTGTTTTCAAAACACGTTCGTGTTGGAACGGCCATAACAAAAGTAGCAGCAGCAACAGCAGCAGCAAACATCAGTACCAGCTACAACAGCAAATGTAACAGCAACAGCAATCGCTGCAGATGCAGCAGCAACAACAGTAGCCGCGGAGGATAATGTAGGAACAGCTATATATATAAACCATCACATACATATTCTCACCATATTCACTGGTAAACATCCAGTTGCCAGTCCAGTACCTGTACCATCCTTCACCTACCTGTACTTACCTCCACTCCACATGTGTGCATTTTCTTCCTCACATCCTACTTACGCTCGTCTCCACCCCTTTATTTCCACCTGTACCCCACCTTCACCCACCTTTACTCTCTCATATTCCACGTACGTCATATATTTTCAGGGAAGTCACCTGACGAGGATTCTTTCAACTGATAACTCACCAACTTTCAACTGATAACTCACCAACTTTCAACTGATAACTCATGACTGTAATTTTTTGCCCAAGTCGGACCGAAAATTCGTTACAAGTTTCTGTCTCCAATTTGCTGATTTGTTTATTGTGTATTTATCTAGCTGCTGGGATAAGTCTGCGGATGGTTAACCACTGGGCGGGTCGTCAGCTGATAAAGATCTGATAAAGTCTCGTCTCAGGAAACTGTTTTTTCTTAATGTACAAACCCCCACCACCTTCAATGTCTCCTCCAGCTGTCTGCCGCCTCCCTCCTGCACCTCACCTCTTGTGTTTGTTTTCCCACCTGTACCCACCCACCTCCATCTCTTTATTCGCACTCACCTTCATCCATTTATATGTCATCTGATATTCCTTGTGTCAACAGAACAAGCGAATATCAGAAATCTAAAGGGCCCTCAATACCAAAACGTTTGCAGACACGTACGCGCACTCTCTCTCTCTCTCTCTCTCTCTCTCTCTCTCTCTCTCTCTCTCAACAATGTCTGTATAACCCTTATGGTTTAGCGCTTCTTTTGATTATAATAATAATAATCTCTCAACAATGATAGCAGAGAATTCATTAGTGACAAGATAGACGCCTTGACGCCATTTTGACACCAGCATCGTTGAAACTGAAGTGATGAGACGCTGACCGTAAATGTTCTCGTTAAATTCATAATAATGTTGTGTCGAATAGGTAAATTTGGTCAATTAGCAAGAACTCATTTAAAATTAAGTCCTTTCTAATAATTTTATAAAGAACCTTAGAAAACATACTTAGCCTTATAACAAGCGCGATTTAACTTAGCCTAATCCAACTAAATATATTTTAGATAAGTTTACAATAATTTAATAATAAACAAACACAATGAAACATATTTTTTTCGTTAGGTTCAGAATATTTTTTTGCGAAATTATTGCATACACAAATTTTCGCGCGCGCGCGCGCGCACACACACACACACACACACACACACACACACACACACACACACACATGTACACTGTGTACGTTACGCCCATATTGGAGTATACAGCACAAGTTTGGAACCCACACCTAGGCAAGCACGTAAAGAAACTAGAGAAGTGCAAAGTTTGCATAAGACTAGTCCCGGAGCTAAGGGGTATGTCCTACGAGGAGAGGTTAAGGAAAATCGACCTGACGACACTGGAGGACAGGAGAGATAGGGGGGACATGATAACGACATGTAAAATACTGAGAGGAATTGACAAGGCGGACAGAGACAGAATATTCCAGAGATGGGACACAGCAACAAGGGAGCACAGCTGGAAGTTGAAGA